>JASVEL010010696.1:0-166418 GCA_032618575.1 Nicotiana noctiflora | reverse complement strand
TAGAGTGTGTGTAAGAAAGATTGAAAGGAATACTAATATATATGGATAAAAGGAATAATATTGTATCAAATGTCTAGTATTGTGACTATGTATACGTTCGCGTTTGCGCGTCTTTAACCAAACTTTCTTAATAAGTCAACAAAAGCGTTATTAATCGTGGACAATTTTGCGTTCTTTGTCTTTGATTAATCGAAACCATGGTTTATTTGGAAAGTAACATCAAATAAATAATATACAAATAATCATTGTTTGCTTTAGGCCCGATTTAGATTAGTGTTACAATTATATATACGTTCGTAGAATATAATTGTAAATTCAATTCTAAAAATCAATTTGGAGTATGCGTTCGCGCAATTTCGATCAAACTTTTCTTAATAATAAATAGGTTGCGGTTTATTAATTAATTTTAGTTTACATAGCTTGAGGGACACCACTCACCATTAAATCGCATATGGCCCTTATATTAATTTCTTATGGATTGGATATAAATGACAAATATTTCGTAGAATATCCTTTAGGGCCTTTTAAAATACTAAGTATTGTTATGTATACGTTCGCGTAACATAACTACATTTCTAAAAATCAAACTGGAGTATGCATTCGTGCAACTTTGGCCCAAACTTTTCTTAATAATAATAAAGCTTCATTAATTGTGGACACTTTCGCGTGGCATAATTTGACGCGTCAAAAGAATGAGTATACGTTCGCGTAATTCAATTACTTAAATATGAATAATTCAAGTAATTAAAAGCGGTAAAAAGATAAATACATCGGTCTTAAAATCGGTAATTAAATAATTTTTATAAGCCAAGTATGATCAAAGCGACCGTGCTAGAACCACGGGATCCGGGGGTGCCTAACACCTTCCCTCGGGTCAACAGAATTCCTTACTTAGAATTTTTGGTTCGCGGACTTCATTTGGAAAGTCGAAAATTTCCTCGATTTGGGATTTAAATAAATCGGTGACTTGGAACACCATAACTTATTCCAAGTGGCGACTCTGAAATAAATAAATAATCTCATTTCGAACATTGTCACTTAAATTGGAAAAACTCCCTTGTGTATTATCCTTCGGGATAAGGTGCGTAAAAAGGAGGTGTGACACGACCTGCTATGATGGCCCTTGATTTTCAATAATTATTTTGAATTCATAAATATTTGTGAACGTTTTGAGCCAAACAATGCTATTAATATTAAGCATCTCTTTTTAAATAATAGTTGGAACTTTGATATATTATCTATTGACATTCCTAACCACATAAAATGAGGTCATAAAAAAAGTTAGAAACCGGAGAAATGGCTCTAAAAGTGGTATTCCTGTATGGTCTCTAACTAACAAGGGGGTTTTCACCTCTAAGAATACAAAAAAAGAAGTTTCAATGGATTTGGAAACTAAATTGCCCTAATAAAATCAAATATTTTCTATGGCAATGCCTCCACAATAGGATCCATTGGAGACAATACCTAGCCAGAATCGGTTTAAACGTAGACGCAATGTGCCAATATGTAGGAACAATGAAGAAGAATCCATTGAACATATCTTCATTCATTGTAAGGCCATTAAGGCTCTTTGGGATAGAATTGGACTACATTATCACTATAAAGACAATGATACCCACTAGTATACCCACTAGTTAGTCAATCTAAAAAACCTCAACTATTCCAGCATGTACAGTCTTATCAATTGGGACACCCTACTGCCTTTCATCATTTGGCATGCTTGGACAAACATGAACAACAACAACCAAAACAATACCTGCTATTTAATAAATTTTAATTTTGTATATTCAAAGGCTACTGAATACAAGCTACTCACTAAGAAAAGCTTTTATAGCCCCCCGCTAACCACTATAAATGTGGCATGACACAAACCACTTCATGAGTGGACAAAGCTTAACGTAGATGCTAGCCACAATGCCACCACTCAAAAAAGTAGTTTAGGTGGCATTTTTAGAAACTGTAAAGGACACTAGGTTGTAGGATTTGGCATTTCTACATATGCATGTGGATCTTTGGAGGCTGAACTCAAAGTAATACTAGAAGGTCTAACAATGCTTTCAATTTAACTTGTGCCTAGGAATACCATTTCCCAGCGTCAATGCTTTCCATTTAACTTTAGGGTAATGAGTTCTTGATAGAGTATACATTTTGTGGATACTGAATTTGCCTTTCACACAAAATTTATCCATGTTTGCAATTGTTTCTATCTTCTTGTACCAATCCGTAATATCAAAGAGCTAACCAACTAGCTTGCCTTGGTGTCTAAATTAAGTATACGCGCAATGCACGTAAAACTAGTATGCCAATCTTGGGAAGGGACTCTTTATTTTAATATATATTCATTTTCGTTGTCATACTTACTAGCATTTAAAACAATAAGCTTATTATGAAAAATATTTTGTCAAAAGTATTTTTTTTAAATACTTTTCTTGAGAATTAATTTATTTTTGATTAGTTAATTTAAAAATATTTGTGAGCAATATTAGTCTTTGGCTAAGTTTTTAAATAATATTTTAAGTGTAATTTTCACACACAAAAATATATATTTTTTTAAATGTTTTATGAAGAGCTGTTACATTTTTTTACTTCTCAAAAAAGATTTCTACTTCTATTCCAAAATACCTTTCTTTTTTTTACAAGTTCGACCAAACATTTTTATCTTAAAAAGATAATGCTTTTTGACCAAAAAAGAGTTTGGAAACATGCTATTTATACAAATTATATATATATGTATATATATATATATATATATATATATATATATATATATATATATATATATATACACTTATTAAATTGTTAAAATAAATACAGTCAGACCTTTATAAAATGCCATCGTTATATAACAACATTTAATTATAAAAGTCAACTTGTTTCTGGAACTAATTCTTATTATAAATTTTACCTTTATATCAACTTTTTTTACGTATAACAACTCATCTTTATAATGATGTGCTCTTAGTAAAATTATCTCTCTACAACATACATATAAAATTTAAAAAAATATTTTAAAACTGAAATGCACATCTGTAATAAAAAAATTATGTTAGTAAATACTTCCATATTAAGATAATTTCATTAAACAATATGTAAGTATACTTATTTTATTATTGCACAAAATCTATTGTGCATATAATGTCTAATATTAGAATGTCTACACATACCTTTTCAATTCCTATCATGCATAAGTTCAAGAAGTTTAAAATTAGTAACTAAAATTTAAGTATTTTATTGGACTCAATATTTCTTGTATCATGTTAATATATTTACGTAAATCATTTTGATTGCTTGATTAGAATAATTAATGATAATTGGTCTAAGCAGTGCAAATCTTATATTTGCCTTTTGAATTGTGCAAATCTTATATCTCATTTAAGAGTAATAACTTATTCTCAACAATAACTTGTATGATATAATGATATAATTGTGAGCACATGATTTTTGCACTAAGCAATTAATTCCAAAATTAAAATAAAAATGTTTTTGAGTGCAATTACTTGACTTGTTTGGAATTGGCTATACTTTTGTGTTTGAATAAGTAGAAACTAGAAGAAAATAAAAATAGGCTAGGTAATTAATTGGTAAGTTTAATTAGTTAGATTTTAAGGAAAAAACTAGTAAAAAATAGTTTAAGTAGGGGAAATAAAGGAAAAAATAGCAGAAAAATTGCAAAAAATACTAGAAAATTAGAGTAAGTAGGAAATTAGGATCTATAATTTTTCATAAAAAAAAAAGGTATAAAAGAAAATACATAAAAAATCATTAAAATACAAAATATATAGGTTTAACAAAACTGGGCCAGTTGAAATTCATTTGTTTGGCCCAGTAAATTGGCCCAAGAGGTGGCCCGTCCAATTTGTGTGTGAGATTAGATCTCAACCGTTCTTTCAGGCCAAATCCAACGGCCAGGAAATGATCTGGAATTAAGTCCAGAGGTAGGTGGGAGATTCAATCTCCACCGTTCTTTCAGGCAAGATCTACGGCTAGAATAATTAGAGGATCTGTTTAATTAACTAAGGTATGAGGATTGATCCTAGCCGTCCAATGGAAATGATCTAACGGAAGAGACCATGGGTCTCTTTGGTAATGAAACGGCGTCGTTTTAGTAACGCACGCACAGACCGTTGATCTCCATCAAACGGACGGTCAAGATTTCCTAGGACATATTGCCTATATAAGGCTTGTGTCCGAGCAGCCGTCTCATTTTGGCCAAATGTATAACCCTAGCCGCCCCTACCCCTCTCTTCTCTCTTCGTCTCCAACCACAAGAAACCCTAGATCGCCATGGCGGCCACCACCTTCCACGGTGGTCGCCGGCTTCCCTTTACCCCTCCTTTCTTCTTTTCCTTTTTTCCTTATCATTATCTTCACCAAGAACCCAGAAAAACACCCTGTTCTTCAAGTTCCGGTCACCGGAATCTTCGCCGGTGACCACCAAACAACGGGATCCCTTCAAAACCAATGTCAATCGATCCGGATTGGTCTGATCTACACCCCTATATCACTCACTTCCCTCGAATCTGTTCCAGCCGTCTCGAATATTCCAAATAAGGTCGTCGGAACCCTAACTCCGGCGACCCCCAAACCTCGAACCACCTAAAGGCCTCACCTTTTCCTCACCCAAACACCCCTCTTTAAGCCAAAACCCAAAAGGCTTAGTCTTTAGGCCTTAAAGGAAAATCAGAGAAGGAATAATAAAAAAGGGAGAGTTCTGAAAAGAATAAAGAAGAAAAAGAAACAAAAAGAAGGCTTGAGAATCCGAAAGAAATAGAGAAAAGAACAAAAAAGAGAGAAGAAGAGAGTAGGAAGCTCGGGGGACAGGCCCCGCTAAGCTAAGTCCCTACCCTTCTTTTTGTTCTTCTAAGCTTCTTACTGTTTATGATTTTTGTTTGTGTTTTCTTGCATGTTCCGTTCTGTTTTCTTAGATTTTTGTCTTCACATGATAGTTTTAGGTTTGTTTGGCCTCATTTTATGTTTCTTTCCTTTTGCTTAGCTTCTGTTGCTACGATTTGGTCTTGAATATCCTCGCATGTTAATCTGTGTTCCTTATATATACTGAGTAGCTTTCCTCAACATGTTAGTTTTAGGGTTTTTTATCATTAGTTATCTTTGATAGTTAGTCATGGGATTCCTTAATCTATTCTTCCGAGCATGACAGTGATGAGATGTTTGTTTGTCTGGTTTTGATTTCATGGTTCTTGGCCTTAAGTTCAGAGGTCTCATCTTTTCCTGATTGTTTAACTATTGGTTTTGAATCATTACAAAAGCATGGCCGTTGACCTTTGTCTTTTATTTCTTTTGTTTGATGTTTAAAGTCATAGATAATAAGTTTAAGTTACTTTGATTCATTTTCTTTTCTTCATTTTATAGTCTGGATCTGTCTGACCACTCTTGATGTTTTGGCTTTAATGATTTATGACGGAAATAGGCTTACCTTGTTTATCTTTATGGAGTTCCTTTGTTCTGCTTGTTTCAAATCATGTTCTGCTTTTGTTAAGTCAAAGAACTACCTTGATTCCCTTTTCTTTCCTCAAATGTTACAGTCCTTGATCTGTTTAGCTTTTATAATCTAGTCTTCTCTTAATGTCATACATGTTTAGTTCTAATACTAGCTTAGCTTTGTTCTCTTTTCATCTTTACATTAAGTTGTTAATCTTTCCTGTTTCTTTTCCACTGTTTCTCCATGATCTTTTGTTCTTCATCTTCATGTTATCTGTCATGCATTTGTATCAGATTTAGGTTGGTATTTGGAAAAGTCTTAGATTAGTATGTCTGGTTGAGCACCATTCTCATATTGTTTTGCCAAAGTCCCTTACTCTCCTGTTTAAAATAAGTCATGTTTCATTTCTTCTTGGGAATTTAGTGTCTATATGTTTATGTTCATGAATTTTGGGTATGCTTTGAGTCTTTCAATGAATCATCTAGCATGAATTGATTGCAATTAGGTCTGCTTGATGCTAATTAACACTTTGGTATATGAAATCAAGTCATGAGAGTTGGTTAATTAAGATTCATCATTATCAAACCTGCTTTCTGAGTTTTAACTGACCGATGAACATTGCTTGGTTTCATATGACTATGTGTGCATTTGAATGTCAAAATGATTAAGTTTGCATTAGGTTTATTGTTATTATGGATATTGTTAAAGGCTTTTCATACTTTAGGAGAATTGGTTATAGCTATAGTGCTAGGTTTCATGAAAATGGCTAGTTTTTAAATAGGATAATACTGAAACTCATAAAAATAGGCTATAAGTTAAATAATTGGCTTAAGAATGGTCAACCCTGCAAAGGGTTGACCTATTCTATAAAGCCTTAACACACAGTCCACTTTTAAAGTGGCTGGTTGTACAAAAGGGGGCTATGTCTGCAAATGTAGACTAGCCCAGGCTCTTTTCAGAGCCCTGAACAGCAAAATGGCCAAACCTGTAAAGGTTTTGGGCCCAGCTGTTCAGTAAGTGGCTCTAATAGCCAAAGCTAAGTCTCAACTTGAGACTGGCTAGATTTTAAAGAACTGTTTTAATAATAAAAGCAGGCTATGCCTGCAATTGGTTTAAAAATGAAATAAAAGGTCTTAATTAACAGAAAATAAAGCAAAAGTGGTTAAAATTGAAATAGTTCTTCAAGTCAAAATTGGTCAGTCCTTAAATACCAATGCAAGGACTGGCCCTTAGTTAAATAAGTCTAAAAATACTGAAAACCTGACCTAGGTAGGTAGGGTAATTCAGTTGTGTCCTTAAGGGCATAAAGGGAACATAAATTGGTAAAATGGTAGATTAAATAGAGCATATAGGGACATATGAGACATTGGTGCTCCTGATTTCTGCAATTTTGCAGAGATTTAGGGGTATAATGGTCTCCTAAAAATGGGAAATCTGTAAAAATCTTTAACTATTAGGGATACTTTGGTAAAATCTTAGGAAAAGAATCAAAAAGAACCTTCCAGCACATGCTGGAAGGGAATCTGATAACAGAAATAAGGGTGTAAGTGTAGATTTAGCAATTTTAAAGGGAAAGAAGTGGATTTAACTCCCATTTCTTTTCCCCCAAGAAATCTGCCATTTCAACCTATATATACCCCCAAAAGAGTGTATGAAGGCGGGCTTTGGAAGAAAAGTTCAGAGAAATAGAATATTAACATAAGCAATAGGTTTTTTTCTGCAATTTCGGGTAAAGGTCTGGGAAATATTCTTCTGGTTTGGGTTCTTTGCTGGAGTTTTCATCTGAGTTTTTACCTGCTTTGCTGAGGGTTTTTGCTCGTTGGTCTTTGGGTTTCTTTGCTTGCTGATTGCTGTGTTGTTCTATTCATTTGGATCTTCAGTCACTGTTGCATTGCTCTTTGGATTTACTGATGTTACTTGCTTGCTTAATCCCCTAGACTCATTGGATTTTCATCTGTTATTCAGGTACATTACTCTCTACTTGAAGCTGTAATCCCAAGTTGATTGAATGATATGAAGATCCAGTTTGAATTTCACATTGTTATGTAGCCTTTAGTTTAACACTGTTAGTTTGAATATGTAATTTTATTTGTTGTAGCGGTAGGTAGTAGCATGAAAACAAAACATAAATGCTGTAATAGTTAGTATAATACTAGTATAGTAGTAGTATAGTATAGATAACTCATCACTTAGTTTAATCAGGTAAAGGCCCTAAAACATAGGTTAATTAACAATACCCGCAAGACCAGTAATTTGATAATGAAACAAGTCATCAGTAGCGTAATGGTAGTATAGTCATAGGATCACTTACAACTTAGTTAAATAGGAATACCATTAAAACCAGAGTCAATCAACTCACTTGCATGCATTAATAGTAATAAAGTCACTTAGTTAATATGTTTTGTTAACTAATTTTTAATATTTGAATAAGTTTAAAAGATGAGAAGTAAAATAGGCCATGATGTTACGGGTTCAGTTTGGTGTTAAAATCAGTGTTCAAACATAGCTATAAAGTTGTATAACAAGTCCAAAAGAGAAGAATAGGCAGAAGAAGTAGTAGTTCATTCGCGACTGGGTTCATGGCATCTCATAAGCTAAGCTAAACTAGAATCAATAATATGCTTGTGTACATATGAATAAATCATTTAGTCTTGGATAATTTAGTTGACATTAGCAAATAATTGGATTGATTAAGCACTGTCATGTATAGGTTAATCACTTAGTCTTTGGTCATTTGTAGGTAATTAGCTTAATTACTCTATGAGCTTCTGGAATAATCGAATTGTTCTTCCTTAGAATCTGTTAATATAGATGTTAGTATCAACTTGTTAACAAAGGTCGAGATCATAAAAAAGTCTTTTAGCTCTAGTCTGGGGTATAATAGATAATTGATTCATGATTTGTTGATAGGTTGTATATTGATTTCTCTTTAATGAATAAAACATTTTGAATTCATTCTATTCTGTTTACGTTTCTGATTTTAGTTATTTCAATCTGTTATATAAACAATCTTAAACTGCGTCATGAATTATATCGAAGTCTCGAGTACGAGCCTGAAGACTGCCTGGGCTTTAAGGCCTGGGCTGATGCTGATCCAGTTAAGCGAAATGAAGAGACCAGGCCTAATAAACAATGAAAATTACGGGCCTGGATTATTATAGTATTAGAAATACGAATAAGGCAAAAACAATGTATAGCAAATGTAGTTGAACAAAATAGGACCGGACTTTAAAATTAAATTGGGATGAGCCTCGCCCGAATAACACCGGGGCCCCCATTTAGTAATAAGATAACATAGTAGAATCGGAGAGGCTAATAGTGAATTCCATAGCCTCTTCCGAAGTTAAAAGCCGATATAGACTATCTTAAGGCACGATTTTAATATACCTTCCTATGAACGAGTGTCCACTTGGTGCGACTCAAATTCAAATCTCGGTAAAGCTGAAATACACCAAAAGTTATAGGCGTACTGGTTGCGGTATGACTCGAGGCGTGTTTTCGCAATACCGCAAATTCCTAAAAAATAATATTTAACGTAAAAGCACATTATGTTGTTAAAATCTTTAATTGAGTCAAACAAAAGTCAAGAACGACAGTGGAGCGACCGTGCTAAAACCACGGAATCCGGGAGTGCCTAACACCTTCTCCCGGGTTAACAGAGTTCCTTATCCGGATCTCTGCTTCGGAGACATTTATAAGAGTCAAAATTCCTCGGATTCAGGGATTAACCGGTGACTTGGGACACCATTGTCATTCCCAAGTGGCGACTCTGATTAATCTCTAATAAAATCCCGAACCGATTGTCCTTTAATTGGAAAAACTCCTTCCCTTACGTTATTTTATCTGTCTTGGGTAATTGAGCGTCGGGGTATACCCTACAAGTGTATTTATACGCTTTAAGTGTGTTTGGGGTAGTAAAAAGGGAGGTGTGACAGCTCTGGCGACTCTGCTGGGGATTCAACCCTGAATGTCGATTTCAGGGTTTAAGAACTCGAGCTCCTTAGAACTGCCGTTCGCGTTTTTGTTTGACTTCATTATGTGATTTGAATAACATGTTATGTGCTTTATCGCTTTGATATTACGTGGACTGTATATAAAACTGTGCCGAAAACCCTTCTCTCTTCTCCCCGGGGATGTGCTTACTGGTTGAGACTCCCCTTTCTATTAAAGTCACCTTAAATTAAGAAAACAGAGGCCGGATAAGTTACAAAGCCGATTGACTCCACGGGTCACCGGTACGTAGCCCCCTCCTCGATTCGAGTTGTCCGCTCGGGTACACGGTCTAGCAATCTATGCAACCGTAAGATTTTGAACATAGGTCTAAGACGATTATTTGCATCATATTTGACTTAGGGGACTCAACACAGGGGTTGGGTCCGTCTAGGACAGGTGACCCGGTATTGAAAAGACCGAGCATGCTATGTGTTGCATTTTATTGTCCTTGATCGTTATGCGGACCGGCGGAAATCCCAAGGATAGAAAAATTGTTGAAAAAGAAAAAAAGAGAGAGGAGAATAAGATTTGTAAAAATAGGTATCCGGAAAATTTGAAAATTGGAAAAAAGAAAAGGTGGAACATTTTTTGAAATAATTGGTCAAATAATCTGACCGAACTACGCAGGTTTGATTCTCGCTATTAGGTGGGATACGTAGGCAACCCTTAAACGGGTCCAACCACACTTTTAGAAAAAGACCAAAATAGATTTTCTTTTCAAATAATCGAGGTGATTGCTATTTTTGGAAATGGCCGAATGTTCCGAAAGGAATCCGGAAGGTTGTTTTGGCAAAAATGGCCACTTCGAAAGTCATTTTCTTTTCTTTCCTTCAAAAATTGAAAACTTGCATTGAAAAAAAGATTTTTCTAAATAAAATCACTTTAATAAATGTGCAGGACGAGCACGATGATGAATGAACACTTTTCCCTAAATAAAATCCCTTTGGAGCTGAGATTATGGTGGCAGGACATGGGATCCGATGGTCAAGGCTGGGTCAAAAAGTACTTAAAAGGCCTTACGGGGTTACTAGACATGGTCCCTCGAGGTGATGTGGTTAGAGCGTTGGTCACGTTTTGGGATTCGGCACACAACGTATTTCATTTCCCAGATTTTGAACTTACCCCAACTTTGGAGGAGATTGCCTTCTACATCGGGAAGACTGAGGTCCCGCTGAAAGGAAAATACCCGGTATCTCCGAGGACGGTGACAATATATCGCTTCCTCGACTCTTTGAAAATTGCCCGGAATGTTCATAATGAAGATCTGGCCGACGGGTTTTGTTCTTTAAGTTTCATCTACAATAGGTTTGGACACGTTGGGGGTTTCAATGATCTTACCAACAAATTATACTGTAAGTCCAACCGAGCGAAATGGGAGGAACACCGGAGGTTCGCATTTTTGGTGGCATTTCTCGGAGTTGTTGTATTCCCGAGGAAAGATGGACATATCAACATAAAAGTTGCCGGAGTAGCTACCACACTGATAGTACAAGAAAACTGTACTCTGGCCCCGATGATTGTTACGGATATCTATCGTGCTCTGAATGCGTGCAAAGGAGGGGCTAGCTTCTTCGAAGGGTGTAACTTGATCTTGCAAATCTGGCTAATTGAGCATCTATGCCACCATCCTTCGTACTCAAGCTATGGTTCGGCCGAACGGACATATTTGGAAGAGTTCAGTACGAGGACAAAGGAAGTAAAAGTTGCCAGAAGGAGTCCAAGGTTGGATTGTGTATCTTCGATCACTAACTGACAGTCAAATCGATTGGACGTATGATTGGTTACCTCTTGACGAGGTGATATACATGCCAACGGAAGGATCGCCATTTTTGATCATGGGTTTGAAGAGTATACAACCTTATGCCCCATACAGAGCCCTGCGACAGTTGGGCCGGTGTCAGATTATTCCGAGAGATGGGGATCTCGGTGTGCAAGCTGTGGAGATTGGTCCGGACGGGCAATTCCCGGAAGCAAAACTCCGGCAAATCTGGAATGAGTGCCAAAATTTGAAGATTGATACTTGTGTGCCGAATAGGGCAAAAGGGGAGATATCACCTGGATATTCCACATGGTACCGACGAGGGGTTGAACACGAGCGTCTTTCAAAGAGACCTCACTTGCAAGACCTGATAGAGCAATCCGAGGAAAATCAGAAATGGGTGGCCAAGGAAAAAGAATACAAGGCCAAAATTAGTCTGTTGGAGGATAAACTGAGAAATCTTCATTTTGAGAATGGCTTACAAGCAGCATCCGATGAAGTGGAAAAGAAACAGCTGAAGAAAGAAAATGATATGTTGAAGGCTCAAATAGCTCAAATGAAAATTGCATCCGAGACCCCAGTTCGTTCAGCCCGAGATGAAAAGTTAATTGAGATTCTCGGCGAAAAGTAAATGACTATAGCTTCGATTTGGACATAGCTGAAAAAGAGTTAGTCAGGGCTCGGAAGCAAATGGACAGAGACGCCGAGGAAAGAGCCAAGTTGGTTCGGCAGCTACAAGACAAGCACGATGTTGAAGTAGCTCAGCTTAGAAAGAAAATAATTTTAGCCACGGTCAAGAGTAACAAGATTATCAAAGATCTTGAAGAAGAAAGAGAGCACTGCTACACGACTATGGCTAGATTAGAATTGGAGCTGCAACAAGTGCAAAAGGACAACCAACATACCTTGGATGCTCGCACTCAACAAATAAGCCGGTTATTGCAATAAAAAGGGGTCATCAGAGAAAAGATTGTTCGCATCGCCCAATACATCACCCGAAAGACTCAGCTTTGTGAAGATATGTCTCGAAGGACTTTTGTATCTGCAGTAAAGTTCTTTGTACAACAAGTCATGGCCGACCTAGATAGGCTTCAAAGGGGATTAACATATAGGCCCGCGGCAAGGCCGAACAATGCCTCGCGGGCACTAGGTGTATTAATGTACTCTTAGGTCATGCATCATCTTTTATTTTTCTTTTTAAAACATCACTTTGTAATCAATGTTTTGAATTATCAATGAGAAAACAAGTGTTGTTACCAATTCTTTTGCGTTATGTCATTTCCTTTAAATCCGCTAGGAAAATAAATAGGAACGTAATTATGAAAACGACAAGGAAAAAGAGAGAATAGAAATGCAAGAAAAAAAAGGGGAAAAAGAAAAGCAAGAAGAAAAAAAAAGAAGAAAAAGAAAAGAAAAAGAGAAGAGAAAAGAAAAGAAAAGAAGAAAAGAAGAAAAGAAAGAAAGAAAAAGAAAGAAAACAGAAGAGCGGAAAAAGAGAAAGGTGATTGGTCCAAGTGAGCAGCGGCCGGGATGATGCATAACGACTCGAGCAAATGTGTTTGTTTTTAAAGTCATTACATTTTATGCGCTAACAACTAACGAGTGTTGATGCTTGTGAGTCCAGATTTTCTAGGCAACTGGCATTCTGGCTACCCACCCATACAACACCAGATACAAAAAGATGACAAAGGCTATGTCCCAGGAAATCGAGGCAACTATTGTGGGTCCTGCTCACGAAGAAGAGATCGTGGATGTGGCGGGGATGAAGGAAGAAATGTACAAGCTGAGACAGCAGATGGCCGAAATGTACCAGGCTTGGTCTAGAGGTCAACCACTACCAGCCTACCCTGCTAACCCTGCATATGTCCCTCCAGCCAATCCTAACCCTGAGCCGCCAACAATGAACTCGTCCTCCACCTACCCCGACTACCCTCACTACTATGCTTCCACCTCCCAGATACCACCACCTCCAGCCAAGCAAGCACCACCTCAGATACCGCAAGTCGCTCCTGTGTATGTGGCACCGCCGCCCGCTGTTATCCACAAATCCTCTAGTGAACCAATGTTTCATATCCAGGATCCTCACTACTACCCTCCGGAGCCGACTTTCAGACAACATGAGTCTCATGCTCCGATGATGGAAGCAAGTGCCGGGCAAGAAGAGATGGCTCGGAAAGTGAAAAGTCTTGAGAACGCTTTCCGCAATATGCAAGGACTGGGAGGGCAAGTAAGTGTAGCCTACAAAGACCTGTGTCTGTTCCCCGAGGTGCAGCTTCCCGCGGGATTCAAGTTGCCAAAGTTCGACATGTATAGCGTACACGGGGATCCGGTAGCTCATCTTAGAGGGTACTGTAGCAAGATGAGAGGTGCGGGAGGTAGAGATGAGTTATTGATGGCGTACTTCAGCCAGAGTCTGAGTGGTTCAGCTTTAGAATGGTATACTCGACAAGACCATACAAGGTGGTTCGTCTGGGATGACCTAGCACAAGCCTTTGCAACCCATTTTCAGTACAACTTAGAGATCATACCCGACAGGTTATCCCTTACCAAAATGGAGAAGAAGCCAGGAGAGAAAGCTTTAGGGAATACGGTTTCAGATGGAGGGAGAAGGCCGCAAGAGTGGATCCACCCATGAAAGAAGGGGAGATGGTGGATTGTTTTCTACAGGCTTTGGAGCCAACATACTACGGCCATTTAGTGTCTGCGATCGGGAAAAGTTTCAATGAAGTTGTGAAAATGGGAAGTTTTGTAGAGGAGGGTTTGAAGACAAACAAAATTATGAGTTTTTCGGCTATCAAGGCCACCAATCAAGCTATACAAACTGGGAACGGGGGAGTGATGGGAAAGAAGAAGAAGGAAGAGGTAGCAACCGTAGAAAGTAGGCCATGGAGTCGCAACCCACATTATAACCCACCAAGACCCTACCGCCAACACCCACCAAGCCCGTCAACTCCATATAATCCACCACCACCATCTTACCCGCCAAACCCATACAACACATCAAGCCCATATAACCCACCACCACCACCATACCCACCAACAGTCCCACATTACCACCACCCACAAGCCCAAGCCTACCCACCACACTTATACCATGTGTGGAGAGCCCAAGCTCCACACAATGTTTACCACACCCAGAACACATACCCGACCTCTAAGCCTTACAGAAACCAAAACAGGCCCAGGCCGGACTCTGATTGGAGAAACAAGGCAAGGAAAACATTCACCCCATTGGGGGAATCATATACCAGCCTTTATCATAGATTGAAAGAGTTGGGGATGCTAAGCCCGGTTGCACCTAAAGTTCCAAACCCACCCCCGAAAAACCTTGATCCTTCAGTTAGGTGTGAATATTGTTCGGGAACAGTGGGCCATGATACCGAAAAATGTTGGCATTTGAAGAATGCCATTTAGGATCTCATTGACGATAGGAGAATTGAAGTACAGGCTCCCGAAGCCCCAAACATTACCCAGAATCCGCTGCCAAATCACCACGAAACACACATGATAGAACTGGTGCAAGGTGATAGCAGCCAGAAGCCGTCTCAAGTTGTGATGATGATAAAGTCGAGTGGCAAGTTAGAAAAGGAAGCTGTGAAAGAGAAAGCGATTGTTGAGAAACCAAAGCCAGTAGTGGTGGGAGGTTTAAAAGTGGTAGTGCCAGGCGCAAAGACGATTGTGACTGTGAAAGGCGCAAGTACTGAGCCAGTAATTATAAAGCCGATAGTGCAAATGCCGGTGGTGAGTACAAAGACTGTACCTTGGAACTATAACAAGGTAGCAGTAGTTTATAAAGGAAAAGAGATTTCTAGTGAAATTAATGAAACGCATGGACTCACCCGGTCTGGAAGGTGCTTTGCTCCAGAGGAACTGAGAAAGATGAAAGCGGTAAAAGAAAGTCAATTGAAGAAGCCAGTGTCGGAAGAGGAAGCAGAAGAATTCCTTAAGAAAATGAAGTCACAAGAGTACTCGGTGGTTGAGCAGTTGAGAAAGACCCCTGCCCAGATTTCTTTGCTATCTTTGCTGATACATTCAGAAGAACACCGGAAGGCTCTTATGAAGATTCTAAATGAGGCTCATGTTCCGGAAAAGATTTCAGTGTGTCACTTGGAAAAGATTACCAACAAAATTTTCGAGTCTAATAGGATCACATTCTCTGATAAGGAGCTGCCGGTGGAGGGAACTGAGCACAATAAGGCATTGTACCTTACGGTAAAAAGTGAAGAGTCGGTAGTGACCAGGGTATTGATTGACAACGGATCGAGCGCTAACATTTGCCTGCTGTCAACTTTAGGGAAGCTGAACATCAGCCCGGACAGAATCCGGAAGAACAGTATCAACGTGAGAGGGTTTGACGGCGGAGGTAAAAATACATTGGGAGATATTATTTTGGAAGTGACCATCGGTCCCGTTGATTTTACTATGGAGTTCCAGGTGCTCGACATTGCCGTGTCGTATAACTTGTTGTTAGGCCGACCCTGGATTCATGCGGCCAAGGCGGTACCATCTTCTCTACACCAGATGGTCAAGTTTGAGTGGGAACAGCAAGAGATTGTAGTACATGGGGAGGAAAATGCTTGTAATGTGGTAGCGCCATTTGATGATACTGATGGGGATAGAGGTCCTTGGGTCTACCAAGTGACGGATGCTATTGTGGTGAACAGAATTGCCGAAGGGGAGAAGTTGCCAATCCCTATGATGGCACCAGCTGCTGTGATGGTGGCTAGAGAAATGCTGAGAAACGGATTTGCACCAGGGGAAGGGATTAGGCAAAACATTGCAGGGAGTCATTCAACCAGTTCAGCTTCCGGAAAACAAAGGTACATTCGGCTTAGGGTTCAAACCCACCTTTGCCGACATCCAAAGAGCCTCAAAAGCCAAAAAGAACTGGACCTTGCCCAAACCCATACCCAAATTATCCAACACCTTCATCAGGCCTGGTACAAAATATCAGCCATCTGCTGCGACAAAGTGCATTGAGACCCAACTTGATGAAGAAATGTTGGGTTTTGAGAAGATGTTTTGGGAGGTGAATACAATTGAAGCAGGGGAAGGCACAAGCAAAATGGACGTGCAGTTTGTGGGACCTGGAATCATGTTGAACAATTGGGAAGCTACTCCTTTCCCTATCAGGAAGGAGTCTTGGTAGTTAGCTCCAAAATTTCATCATTGCTTTCCCAAAAGTTGTTATTTTTATAGTTTTCCCATTCCCCTCATGAAAAGAAAATCACCATGTATCCCGAACATTGTTCGTTCTTTTATCAATGAAATGCAGTTTTCCTTTTCTTCACTTTTGCCTTATTTTTCTTTATTTTTCCTTTTGTACAGTTTTGCATGTGTTGATTCCGATGCCATGTCATGCGTGAAGGATTCTAGACCCAGTTCTGACAATCACGTTACTATACAAGAAATCGAGGAAGGTAGTGAAATGGAATGTGAGGATGAGGAAGCCCTGGAGGAAATAAGTAAGGACATGAAACAATACGAGGAAAAACCCAAACCGAATATCTGAGTGATACGGAATCTATAAATTTGGGGAGCGAAGATGATGTCCGAGAAACAAAGATTAGTGTACATTTGGAGGCACCCCTCAGGGATGAATTGATAAGGTTGTTACATGAATTTAAGGACATCTTTGCCTGGTCCTATGACGACATGCCCGGGCTTAGCACAGATTTGGTGGTACACAAGTTGCCTATCTACTCTGAATGCCGGCCGGTAAAGCAAAAGCCGAGGAAATTCAAAACGGACATTAGTGTGAAGATAAAAGAAGAGGTGAATAAGCAGTTTGAGGCAAAGGTCATAAGAGTTACCAAATACCCCACCTGGTTGGCAAATATTGTGCCGGTCCCGAAGAAAGATGGCAAAACCAGAGTGTGTGTAGACTATAGAGACCTCAACAAGGCCAGTCCGAAGGATGACTTCCCATTGCCAAACATCCATATATTAATCGACAATTGCGCCAAGCATGAAATCGGTTCGTTTGTGGATTGTTATGCCGGTTATCACCAGATCCTTATGGACGAAGAAGATGCTGAGAAAACTGCCTTCATTACACCTTGGGGAACGTACTGTTACAGAGTAATGCCGTTTGGATTAAAGAATGCCGGGGCAACTTACATGAGGGCAATGACCACAATGTTCCACGATATGATGCATCGATAAATTGAAGTATATGTGGACGATGTCATCATAAAGTCCAGAAAACAACCTGATCATGTGAGAGATTTGAGGAAGTTTTTCCAAAGACTCCGGAGGTACAATCTAAAGCTCAATCCGGCAAAGTGCGCCTTTGGAGTACCTTCAGGGAAATTACTAGGGTTTATAGTGAGTCGGTGAGGTATTGAACTGGATCCGTCAAAGATCAAGGCTATTCAAAGTCTACCTCCGCCGAAGAACAAGAAGGAGGTCATGAGCTTACTAGGAAGGTTGAATTACATTAGTCGGTTCATTGCTCAATTGACATCAACGTGTGAGCCGATATTCAAGTTGTTGAAGAAAGATGCAGCAGTGAAATGGACCGACGAGTGTCAGGAAGCCTTTGACAAGATCAAGGAATATTTGGCCAATCCTCCGGTGTTAGTTCCTCCCGAACCAGGGCGACCTTTGATTTTGTATCTGACAGTGCTGGATAACTCCTTCGGTTGTGTACTGGGTCAACATGACGAGACGGGCAAGAAAGAACAAGCCATATATTACCTCAGCAAAAAGTTTACATCATACGAGGTGAAGTATACCCAACTTGAAAGGACTTGTTGCGCGCTGATTTGGGTGGCTCAGAAGTTAAAGCATTATCTGTCGGCATATACCACGTACTTGATATCACGACTGGATCCTCTCAAGTACATATTTCAGAAGCCTATGCCTACGGGAAGACTGGCCAAATGGCAGATTCTGCTCACAGAATTCGACATTGTCTATGTAACTCGTACGGCAATGAAGGCACAAGTTATTGCGGACCACTTAGCCGAGAATCCGGTGGATGATGAATATGAACCATTGAAAACATACTTTCCGGATGAAGAGGCAATGCTTGTCGAGGAGATGGAGCAAGATGAGAGACCAGGATGGAAAATGTACTTTGACGGAGCCGTCAACAGCAAGGGCGTTGGTATCGGAGCGGTACTCATTTCAAGTATGGGTCAACACTATCCCGTCACAGCTCAGCTTCGATTTTTCTGCACGAACAACATGGCCGAATATGAGGCGTGCATCTTGGGATTAAGGATGCAATTCACATGGGTATTCAAGATATTTTGGTCATGGGTGACTCGGATCTCTTGGTACACCAAATTCAAGGGGAATGGGAGACACGAGATTTGAAATTGATACCTTATCGGTATTGTTTGCATGAGTTGTCTCAAAGATTCCAGTCTATAGAATTCAAGCACATCCCGAGAATGCACAATGAGATCGCAGACGCTTTGGCCACATTGTCCTCTATGTTGCATCATCCCGACAAGACATATATAGATCCGCTCCAGATCCAAGTCCGTGATCAAAATGCTTATTGCTTCGCTGTGGAAGAAGAGTCAGATGGAGAGCCGTGGTATCATGATATCAGGGAATACCTGAAAGCTGGCAAATACCCGGAGCAAGCCACTGGAGATCAGAAGAGAGCCATCAGGCGTCTAGCCAATAGATTTTTCTTCAGCGGAGGAGTGGTGTACAGAAGAACACCAGATCTGGGTTTATTGCGGTGCGTGGACGCGCAACAAGCAGATGAAATCATGATTGAAGTACATGCCGGAGTATGTGGACCCCATATGAGCGGATATGTTTTAGCGAAGAAGATTTTGAGAGCTGGGTACTACTGGCTCACGATGGAGCGTGATTGTATCAGGTATGTAAAGAAATTCCATCAATGCCAGGTACATGGGGATATGATCCACTCCCCGCCTTATGAATTTCATACAATGTCAGCGCCTTGGCCCTTTGTTGCTTGGGGCATGGATGTTATCGGCCCGATAGATCCGGCCGCTTCTAATGGGCACAAGTTCATTCTGGTTGCAATTGATTATTTCACCAAGTGGGTTGAAGCTAAGACATTTAAGGCGGTGACAAAGAAAGCGGTGGTGGACTTTGTGCATGAGAATATCATATGCCGATTCGGAATTCCCAAGGTGATTATCACGGACAATGGAGCCAATTTAAACAGTCATCTCATGGCGGAAGTTTGTGAAAGATTTAAGATTACACACCGCAATTCCACACCTTACAGGCCAAAGGCGAATGGTGCAATAGAAGCGGCGAACAAGAATATCAAGAAGATTCTCCGAAAAATGGTGGAGGGATCCAGGCAATGGCATGAAAAGTTACCCTTTGCTCTCATGGGTTACCGCACGACGGTACGTACTTCTATCGGAACCACACCTTATACACCGGTGTACGGAACGGAGGCTGTTATACCCGCAGAAATAGAAATATCGTCATTGCGAATTATAGCCGAATCTGAGATAGATGACGATGAATGGGTAAAGGCCCGTTTGGAACAGTTGAGTTTGATTGATGAGAAGAGGTTGGCCGCGGTTTGCCATGGGCAGTTGTATCAACGAAGAATGGCCAGAGCATATAATAAAAAGGTACGACCTCGAAAGTTTGAAGTCGGACAGCTTGTGTTGAGGCGTATCTTACCGCATTGGGCCGAGGCGAAAGGCACGTTTGCGCCAAATTGGCAGGGACCGTTCGTGGTATCACGGGTGTTGTCCAATGGAGCATTGTATTTAACAGATGTTGAAGGAAAGTGCGTAGAGACTGCTATCAATTCAGATGCAGTCAAAAGATACTATGTATGATTCCTTTTCAATTATATGTTTTGTATTTTGTTGTGATTTTGGAATTGAAATGACGAAGGCATTTTATTCTCCATCCAAACACTTTATCCATTGATAACCCCTTTGAGCCTTAATGAATAAATTCTTTCATATCCCTCTCTCGGAATCGCTTTAGTGCAATAAGATCGAAATTGCCAAAATGAAAAATGAAATGAAAAAAAAATGAAAAATGAAAAAAATTAAATAAAAGAAAAAGACAAAAAGACAAAAATCGGGAAAAAGTCAAAAGGAAATCCATCTAACTAATGAAGTTGGATGAACTACGTCCGACTTGATCCCGAAAGGGTACGTAGGCAGCCTCTCTGAGGTTCAGTCACAATAAAGAAAAAATCCAAAAATTCCCCACATATTGAAACTGGGGCAGAAGTTATGTTTAATAATTCCGAGAGTTGTAAATATTTTTAACCCTCGTGAAATTTTGAGCCTTTATATCTTTCTTTCTTAACCCACCCAAAAGCCACGTTACAGTGCAAAGAAAGACCTTCTGATCGATCCCAAAATGATAACAAATACAATGAAGGAGGAGCGGAACATCGGATAATACCCGTGGTACAGAAAACATAATACAAAAGAAAAAATGAGGATTAAATGAAAAAATGAGAGAGTCTCATCGGTGAAAACCTTAACCGGCACCATGAGGCGACTGTGAGTTTGAGAGAAATAAAATGAGAGAGTCTCATCGGTGAAAACCTTAACCGGCACTGCGAGGCGATTGTGAGGTTGAGAGAATGAATGAGAGAGTTCTATTGGTGAAAACCTTTCGAGGCACCGTAGAGCGACCGTGAGGACTATGAGAGAAAGAGAAAAAGTAACAAAAACAGTATCGGTTTGGGTTGGAAACAATTCGGAGTCAGAATAATGATTGGAACGAACTGGGTCAGAGTTTAAATACATGGCATGGTCAGCGGAATCAGCCAGCAAATACCCAGATAAGTTCTGTCATCTCTCCAAAACACCCTTACCTTTCTTTCATTTTTCTGCATTTCATTGTTTACCCTTTTGAGAGCTAACTACCAGCTCCTGATAACGAAAGCTGAAACAACACTAGATCAGAAAGGAAAGAAGATTTGGGAAGGGAATAAAGAAGCTTGGCAAACATGGCCAAAGAAAAAGAAAAACAAAAATGGAGAAATGAGAAAATACAAAAAGAGTATGCAAGGGACAAGAAGTTGAAAGTCATGCAGCATGAGCAAGCAAAAACAAAGGCAGCAATAAGAAGTGGGGACGGCGGATGCCAGTTGCCAGCAGTTTATATCTAATAAATTTTGTTTCATGCAGGAACAAATTGTAACTAATCACTTTAAAGTTAATGTGACCAATGTGGAAAATGGAAAACACAAAAAAAAAAAGAGAGAGAAAGTTCGCCGAATAAGTGGAGAAATTCACAGGCAAAACAAAAATGGTAAAAGAAAATACCAAAAAGAGGAAGGTAATATCTTTTGAAATCCACTCCCTAGTCCTCAGGCTGCGGGAATATTTTTCTGCATTTGCATTGCATGTTTAAATTCTGTTAGGTGCCCACCTTCTAATACGGGAATATTTTCTGCATTTGCATTGCACGTTTAATTTCTGTTAGGTGCCCACCTTCTAATACGGGAATATTTTCTGCATCGCATTGCACGTTTAAATTCTGTTAGGTGCCCACCTTCTAATACGGGAATACTTTTCTGCATTTGCATTGCACGTTTAATTTCTGTTAGGTGCCCACCTTCTAATACGGGAATACTTTTCTGCATTCGCATTGCACGTTTAATTTCTGTTAGGTGCCCAACTTCTAATACGGGAATATTTTCTATATCGCATTGCACGTTTAATTTCTGTTAGGTGCCCACCTTCTAATACAGGAATATTTTCTGCATCGCATCGCACGTCTAATTTCTGTTAGGTGCCCACCTTCTAATACGGGAATACTTTTCTGCATTTGCATTGCACGTTTAATTTCTGTTAGGTGCCCACCTTCTAATACGGGAATACTTTTCTGCATTCGCATTGCACGTTTAATTTCTGTTAGGTGCCCACCTTCTAATACGGGAATATTTTCTGCATCGCATTGCACGTTTAATTTCTGTTAGGTGCCCACCTTCTAATACGGGAATACTTTTCTGCATTCGCATTGCACGTTTAAATTCTGTTAGGTACCCACCTTCTAATACGGGAATATTTTCTGCATTCACATCGCACGTCTAATTTCTGTTAGGTGCCCACCTTCTAATACGGGAATATTTTCTGCATCGCATCGCACGTCTAATTTCTGTTAGGTGCCCACATTCTAATACGGGAATACTTTTCTGCATTTGCATTGCACGTTTAATTTCTGTTAGGTGCCCACCTTCTAATACGGGAATACTTTTCTGCATTCGCATTGCACGTTTAATTTCTGTTAGGTGCCCACCTTCTAATACGGGAATATTTTTCTGCATCGCATTGCACGTTTAATTTCTGTTAGGTGCCCACCTTCTAATACGGGAATACTTTTCTGCATTCGCATTGCACGTTTAAATTCTGTTAGGTGCCCACCTTCTAATACGGGAATACTTTTCTGCATTCGCATTGCACGTTTAAATTCTGTTAGGTGCCCACCTTCTAATACGGGAATACTTTTCTGCATTCGCATTGCACGTTTAAATTCTGTTAGGTGCCCACCTTCTAATACAGGAATGTTTTTTGTTTTGTTTTGAGCAGGTTCAGCTCGAGATCAAGAAATACCAGTGAAAATCAAAAAAAAAAGAAAAGGGAAAAACAAGAAAATCGACAAAAAGAGAGTCAACAAGAAAAGAAAATCAACAAAAAGAGGGTCAGCATCAAAGGAAATCAACAAAAAAGAAAGAGATTCTGCATCACCGGAAAGGGAAGAAGGGCAAAAGCTAGATTAGGAACAATTGTAATTGTAGGATCATAGCTTAGAATAGCTTCTTCATTTTACATTTTTCCCGGTGTAATAAGGAGTAAGTCAGCAGATCTCAACAGTGTCAATGCAACGCTGAGTTTGGTAGTTTTTCAAACTGCCAGATTTTCCCGAACTACACTGACCTGATTCTTGTTTAGCCCAGGATATGTAGGCAACCTCTAAAGCAGGGTGCGGTCAAAAGGTTTTCAAAATTGCTTTCACGGAATGTGCCAATGTGCAAAAATCTCTCATTACTGCTCACTTGTCTTTGCACTGAAACTCTTCGTGTTCCCGAGCAAAGAGGGGCAGCTGTGAGCACATGATTTTTGCACTAAGCAATTAATTCCAAAATTAAAATAAAAATGTTTTTGAGTGCAATTACTTGACTTGTTTGGAATTGGCTATACTTTTGTGTTTGAATAAGTAGAAACTAGAAGAAAATAAAAATAGGCTAGGTAATTAATTGGTAAGTTTAATTAGTTAGATTTTAAGGAAAAAACTAGTAAAAAATAGTTTAAGTAGGGGAAATAAAGGAAAAAATAGCAGAAAAATTGCAAAAAATACTAGAAAATTAGAGTAAGTAGGAAATTAGGATCTATAATTTTTCATAAAAAAAAAAGGTATAAAAGAAAATACATAAAAAATCATTAAAATACAAAATATATAGGTTTAACAAAACTGGGCCAGTTGAAATTCATTTGTTTGGCCCAGTAAATTGGCCCAAGAGGTGGCCCGTCCAATTTGTGTGTGAGATTAGATCTCAACCGTTCTTTCAGGCCAAATCCAACGGCCAGGAAATGATCTGGAATTAAGTCCAGAGGTAGGTGGGAGATTCAATCTCCACCGTTCTTTCAGGCAAGATCTACAGCTAGAATAATTAGAGGATCTGTTTAATTAACTAGGGTATGAGGATTGATCCTAGCCGTCCAATGGAAATGATCTAACGGAGGAGACCATGGGTCTCTTTGGTAATGAAACGGCGTCGTTTTAGTAACGCACGCACAGACCGTTGATCTCCATCAAACGGACGGTCAAGATTTCCTAGGACATATTGCCTATATAAGGCTTGTGTCCGAGCAGCCGTCTCATTTTGGCCAAATGTATAACCCTAGCCACTCCTCACCCCTCTCTTCTCTCTTCGTCTCCAACCACAAGAAACCCTAGATCGCCATGGCGGCCACCACCTTCCACGGTGGTCGCCGGCTTCCCTTTACCCCTCCTTTCTTCTTTTCCTTTTTTCCTTATCATTATCTTCACCAAGAACCCAGAAAAACACCCTGTTCTTCAAGTTCCGGTCACCGGAATCTTCGCCGGTGACCACCAAACAACGGGATCCCTTCAAAACCAATGCCAATCGATCCGGCTTGGTCTGATCTACACCCCTATATCACTCACTTCCCTCGAATCTGTTCCAGCCGTCTCGAATATTCCAAATAAGGTCGTCGGAACCCTAACTCCGGCGACCCCCAAACCTCGAACCACCTAAAGGCCTCACCTTTTCCTCACCCAAACACCCCTCTTTAAGCCAAAACCCAAAAGGCTTAGTCTTTAGGCCTTAAAGGAAAATCAGAGAAGGAATAATAAAAAAGGGAGAGTTCTGAAAAGAATAAAGAAGAAAAAGAAACAAGAAGAAGGCTTGAGAATCCGAAAGAAATAGAGAAAAGAACAAAAAAGAGAGAAGAAGAGAGTAGGAAGCTCGGGGGACAGGCCCCGCTAAGCTAAGTCCCTACCCTTTTTTTTTGTTCTTCTAAGCTTCTTTCTTCTAAGCTCTTTACTGTTTGTGTTTTCTTGCATGTTCCGTTCTGTTTTCTTAGATTTTTGTCTTCACATGATAGTTTTAGGTTTGTTTGGCCTAATTTTATGTTTCTTTCCTTTTGCTTAGCTTCTGTTGCTACGATTTGGTCTTGAATATCCTCGCATGTTAATCTGTGTTCCTTATATATACTGAGTAGCTTTCCTCAACATGTTAGTTTTAGGGTTTTTTATCATTAGTTATCTTTGATAGTTAGTCATGGGATTCCTTAATCTATTCTTCCGAGCATGACAGTGATGAGATGTTTGTTTGTCTGGTTTTGATTTCATGGTTCTTGGCCTTAAGTTCAGAGGTCTCATCTTTTTCTGATTGTTTAACTATTGGTTTTGAATCATTACAAAAGCATGGCCGTTGACCTTTGTCTTTTATTTCTTTTGTTTGATGTTTAAAGTCATAGATAATAAGTTTAAGTTACTTTGATTCATTTTCTTTTCTTCATTTTATAGTCTGGATCTGTCTGACCACTCTTGATGTTTTGGCTTTAATGATTTATGACGGAACTAGGCTTACCTTGTTTATCTTCATGGAGTTCCTTTGTTCTGCTTGTTTCAAATCATGTTCTGCTTTTGTTAAGTCAAAGAACTACCTTGATTCCCTTTTCTTTCCTCAAATGTTACAGTCCTTGATCTGTTTAGCTTTTATAATCTAGTCTTCTCTTAATGTCATACATGTTTAGTTCTAATACTAGCTTAGCTTTGTTCTCTTTTCATCTTTACATTAAGTTGTTAATCTTTCCTGTTTCTTTTCCACTGTTTCTCCATGATCTTTTGTTCTTCATCTTCATGTTATCTGTTATGCATTTGTATCAGATTTAGGTTGGTATTTGGAAAAGTCTTAGATTAGTATGTCTGGTTGAGCACCATTCTCATATTGTTTTGCCAAAGTCCCTTACTCTCCTGTTTAAAATAAGTCATGTTTCATTTCTTCTTGGGAATTTAGTGTCTATATGTTTATGTTCATGAATCTTGGGTATGCTTTGAGTCTTTCAATGAATCATCTAGCATGAATTGATTGCAATTAGGTCTGCTTGATGCTAATTAACACTTTGGTATATGAAATCAAGTCATGAGAGTTGGTTAATTAAGATTCATCATTATCAAACCTGCTTTCTGAGTTTTAACTGACCGATGAACATTGCTTGGTTTCATATGACTATGTGTGCATTTGAATGTCAAAATGATTAAGTTTGCATTAGGTTTATTGTTAGTATGGATATTGTTAAAGGCTTTTCATACTTTAGGAGAATTGGTTATAGCTATAGTGCTAGGTTTCATGAAAATGGCTAGTTTTTAAATAGGATAAAACTGAAACTCATAAAAATAGGCTATAAGTTAAATAATTGGCTTAAGAATGGCCAACCCTGCAAAGGGTTGACCTATTCTATAAAGCCTTAACACACAGTCCACTTTTAAAGTGGCTGGTTGTGCAAAAGGGGCTATGTCTGCAAATGCAGAGTAGCCCAGGCTCTTTTCAGAGCCCTGAACAGCAAAATGGCCAAACCTGTAAAGGTTTTGGGCCCAGCTATTCAGTAAGTGGCTCTAATAGCCAAAGCTAAGTCTCAACTTGAGACTGGCTAGATTTTAAAGAACTATTTTAATAATAAAAGCAGGCTATGCCTGCAATTGGTTTAAAAATGAAATAAAAGGTCTTAATTAACAGAAAATAAAGCAAAAGTGGTTAAAATTGAAATAGTTCTTCAAGTCAAAATTGGCCAGTCCTTAAATACCAATGCAAGGACTGGCCCTTAGTTAAATAAGTCTAAAAATACTGAAAACCTGACCTAGGTAGGTAGGGTAATTCAGTTGTGTCCTTAAGGGCATAAAGGGAACATAAATTGGTAAAATGGTAGATTAAATAGAGCATATAGGGACATATGAGACATTGGTGCTCCTCATTTCTGCAATTTTGCAGAGATTTAGGGGTATAATGGTCTCCCTAAAATGGGAAATCTGTAAAAATCTTTAACTATTAGGGATACTTTGGTAAAATCTTAGGAAAAGAATCAAAAAGAACCTTCCAGCACATACTGGAAGGGAATCTGATAACAGAAATAAGGGTGTAAGTGTAGATTTAGCAATTTTAAAGGGAAAGAAGTGGATTTAACTCCCATTTCTTTTCCCCCAAGAAATCTGCCATTTCAACCTATATATACCCCCAAAAGAGTGTACGAAGGCGGGCTTTGGAAGAAAAGTTCAGAGAAATAGAATATTAACATAAGCAATAGGTTTTTTTTTCTGCAATTTTGAGTAAAGGTCTGGGAAATATTCTTCTGGTTTGGGTTCTTTGCTGGAGTTTTCATCTGAGTTTTTACCTGCTTTGCTGAGGGTTTTTGCTCGTTGGTCTCTGGGTTTCTTTGCTTGCTGATTGTTGTGTTGTTCTATTCATTTGGATCTTCAGTCACTGTTGCATTGCTCTTTGGATTTACTGCTGTTACTTGCTTGCTTAATCCCCTAGACTCATTGGATTTTCATCTGTTATTCAGGTACATTACTCTCTACTTGAAGCTGTAATCCCAAGTTGATTGAATGATATGAAGATCCAGTTTGAATTTCACACTGTTATGTAGCCTTTAGTTTAACACTGTTAGTTTGAATCTGTAATTTTATTTGTTGTAGCGGTAGGTAGTAGCATGAAAACAAAACATAAATGCTGTAATAGTTAGTATAATACTAGTATAGTAGTAGTATAGTATAGATAACTCATCACTTAGTTTAATCAGGTAAAGGCCCTAAAACATAGGTTAATTAACAATACCCGCAAGACCAGTAATTTGATAATGAAACAAGTCATCAGTAGCGTAATGGTAGTATAGTCATAGGATCACTTACCACTTAGTTAAATAGGAATACCATTAAAACCAGAGTCAATCAACTCACTTGCATGCATTAATAGTAATAAAGTCACTTAGTTAATATGTTTTGTTAACTAATTTTTAATATTTGAATAAGTTTAAAAGATGAGAAGTAAAATAGGCCATGATGTTAAAACGGGTTCAGTTTGGTGTTAAAATCAGTGTTCAAACATAGCTATAAAGTTGTATAACAGGTCCAAAAGAGAAGAATAGGCAGAAGAAGTAGTAGTTCATTCGCGACTGGGGTTCATGGCATCTCATAAGCTAAGCTAAACTAGAATCAATAATATGCTTGTGTACATATGAATAGATCATTTAGTCTTGGATAATTTAGTTGACATTAGCAAATAATTGGATTGATTATGCACTGTCATGTATAGGTTAATCACTTAGTCTTTGGTCATTTGTAGGTAATTAGCTTAATTACTCTATGAGCTTCTGGAATAATCGGATTGTTCTTCCTTAGAATCTGTTAATATAGATGTTAGTATCAACTTGTTAACAAAGGTCGAGATCATAAAAAAGTCTTTTAGCTCTAGTCTGGGGTATAATAGATAATTGATTCATGATTTGTTGATAGGTTGTATACTGATTTCTCTTTAATGAATAAAACATTTTGAATTCATTCTATTCTGTTTACGTTTCTGATTTTAGTTATTTCAATCCGTTATATAAACAATCTTAAACCGCGTCATGAATTATATCGAAGTCTCGAGTACGAGCCTGAAGACTGCCTGGGCTTTAAGGCCTGGGCTGATGCTGATCCAGTTAAGCGAAATGAAGAGACCAGGCCTAATAAACAATGAAAATTACGGGCCTGGATTATTATAGTATTAGCAATACGAATAAGGCAAAAACAATGTATAGCAAATGTAGTTGAACAAAATAGGACCGGACATTAAAATTAAATTGGGATGAGCCTCGCCCGAATAACACCGGGGCCCCCATTTAGTAATAAGATAACATAGTAGAATCGGAGAGGCTAATAGTGAATTCCATAGCCTCTTCCAAAGTTAAAAGCCGATATAGACTATCTTAAGGCACGATTTTAATATACCTTCCTATGAACGAGTGTTCACTTGGTGCGACTCAAATCCAAATCTCGGTAAAGCTGAAATACACCAAAAGTCATAGGCGTACTGGTTGCGGTATGACTCGAGGCGTGTTTTCGCGATACCGCAAATTCCTAAAAAATAATATTTAACGTAAAAGCATATTATGTTGTTAAAACCTATAATTGAGTCAAACAAAAGTCAAGAACGACAGTGGAGCGACCGTGCTAAAACCACGGAATCCGGGAGTGCCTAACACCTTCTCCCGGGTTAACAGAGTTCCTTATCCGGATCTCTGCCTCGCAGACGTTTATAAGAGTCAAAATTCCTCGGATTCGGGATTAACCGGTGACTTGGGGCACCATTGTCATTCCCAAGTAGCGACTCTGATTAATCTCTAATAAAATCCCGAACCGATTGTCCTTTAATTGGAAAAACTCCTTCCCTTACGTTATTTTATCCGTCTTGGGTAATTGAGCGTCGGGGTATACCCTACAAGTGTATTTAGACGCTTTAAGTGTGTTTGGGGTAGTAAAAAGGGAGGTGTGACAATATATATATATATATATATATATATATATATAAAAGAAATAAATTAATTTTTATATTTATTTATAACAGTCAAATAAAATACTAATATATATCACTATTCATCATAAACGACAAAAGTTATTGGAATAAATAATAGAAGAAGACAAACTATTATGAAACTGTTATGAAACAATAAAAGAAGAAGAACAATATTGCAGAGAAAGAGAGAGAGAATTCTTATTGAATTTTGGGATGATTTACAAAGGGGTAAGACCCCTCTATTTATAGGAGAAATATGACTTAGTAACAAAGTAAAATTCTCCACAAGATAGACATTCACTCTAAATAGAATTCGATTCATAACACTCCCCCTTGAATGTCTATTCAATGATATTGCCTCGTTAAAACCTTAACTAAAAGAAAACCCAGTGGGAAAAAAAATTCTAGAGAAGGAAAAAGAGTACACATATCTACAATACGCCTTTTGGTTGCCTCGTTAAAAACCTCGCAAGGAAAACCCGGTGGGACAAAACCTTATAAGGGAAAAAAGTGCAACGCGCATTAACTCCCCCTGATGAGAGAATCAATTCACATCTTTAAGCCTTCGCATCCCAATCTTGTACACTAGCTTCTTGAAGATTGACGTCGACAAGGATTTTATATCAGTTTCAATATATTTTCATAACGACATAACATAGAGATCTCTTCATTCATATATTCAGGTACCTGAATATCTCATGATATATTATGAAGTGTAATGTCACGTGATCTTCTAGATCACTTGCCTCCTTTATTATGATCATTTGCTCATCTTCTTTATCAAGAAGTTTATTTGAAACCGATTGTCTATACGCTTTAAGCTTGCCATAGACTTTGTCCTTCTAGGACTTAATATGAGCATTTGCAATGAGAATATAGTTACTTTATTTGGGTCAGCAAATGCGTCTGCATGCTTTGCAATAAATTGCACATGAATTATCCTTTTATGAACTTCGTTCATATTATTTTATTCGAGGATCTCGATGTATAAATGACAATTTATTCCATGTAACTTTTCTCAACTGTTGTATCTTGTCTCCCCCTCATGTTAGAAAAACTAACTTGTTTCCTCAACTTTGAGAACCCATCTTTGTGTGTTATGGTGTTAATCAAAATATACACCGCACACCAATAATAATAAGACGGAATTATTTGGTTCCTGACCCTGAACCACTTGTGAGGGGAGAATGTAATATACTTTCGTATATAACGTATATCAAACTGATATATATAAACTTTGTTCTCATAAGCAATAGTTTAGCTATTATGTGGAGGTACTCAATAAATCAATTTGCTAAACCAGCTGTGATGTAAACCAACTTATCAAGATTAACTTCTTGAATAGAAAATTTGGAATATGCTCTAAATTAAATTATTGAGCAAGTTACCTCGCACACACCGGCCAGGTTGCGGGTTAATAATAATTGCACATGTAACCATCTCATAGATGCATCTTATGTGGTATACATGGCGGGTGAATGGGCCCATATTCACCTTTGATATTTCCAGCATTCATGGGATTCAATCCCACTTTTAGTGGGTATATTAATTAATGAGAACATGCACATAAAAGAATTCGTAAAGAACTTTTTAGTTCTTTAATATTTACCCATGTGATTTCTCTTTATTTTTGCACATCATACTTAAAATGATATGGGTAAATCAATTATGCCAACTGAATAAATTATCAATATTGATAAACTTCAGGTTTACACCATGATGTATGCAATTATGAATAAACTCCAAGTTTATTATGATATGGGTTTTTATATCAATAAATATTCACTTCATTGTGATATTCTTTTATTTATGTAGTACAAATTGGAGAATAAAGCGGGTAACTTTTTACATACATATTACTCTGCTACAAGTTATAGTAATAGAAGATATTAAATCTTTCTTTTATTTATAGTCTCAATATAATCAACCGCTTTCGCGTATACTTTGGAAACTGAATAAATTTCTTTGAGACTTACTACAACACAATACTGTATTGATAATCAATTGTGTTTCTCCAAATTAGTAATAATTGGCTCTTCCGGAGCTCTCAATTAAGTTTGTACTACCACAGATTCATCAGCATCCATGTGGTGAATATCTCATTTAAAGAGAAAGTTATACCATTATATGTATGGTCAAAATTATATGCAATATCTGTTTCTTGCATTACCATTGTCTTTTAATAATCACAATGCCAAAATATTTTGGCGTACAATAGGTACGTGACCAATGACCATTCATGCCATAATAATGACATTATTTATGGTATCATCTTAACCTTCTTCTAGAGGTGGGTGTGGTATATTCACTACCACTAGCACGTTCGTATTCTTTGAAGAATGAATATGTATTCATAAGTAAGATGTTGTCACATTCACATCATGAATGGAACATAATCATCTATATGTGCTTTATAAAATTTCATGTCAAATCGATGACAAATATTACTTTCACAAAGTGTGGGATTATTTTGAGAATCCTTATTGTTCTCATTACCACAAATGATGACGATTATAATTTCGTCTATTGCCACGTCCACATCCATTGATACCTTCACGGTAATAATTTTGTCTTTTTTCAAACTTATCACATATTGTTATCACATTCTCTTAAGGGAATGAGAATGGAAAAAATTCAATGGGACGGGTTTTTCACTTCTTGTGTGCATGATCATCCATGACTTTGATCATGGCAAGACATAGAATTTTTACCACTTCATGTGGGTGTAATTTCTTAAAAACTCCATTAGAGTTATAATCAAACTTTGTTGGCTTTGCCTGTATATAAAATCAAATTATAGAATTTCAAGAATTTGAAAGAGAAAAGTAAAATACTTACCTTAAATCCAAAATTTTAATCATGAAGGAAGTTCATGAAATAATTAACAATCATTATGCTGAATCCCAAAGTTTCTATTCAATTGGTTAGAGTCTCGTGCTGATAACGTGTTATAAAATAATAAAAGAACAAGAACAATATTGCAGAGAAAGAGAGAGAGAGAGAGAATTCTTACTGAATTTTGGGATGATTTACAATGGGGTAAGACCCCTCTATTTATAGGAGAAATATGACTTAGTAACAAAGTAAAACTCTCCACAGGATAGACATTCACTCTAAATAGAATTCGATTCATAACAGAAACAATAAAAGAAGAAGAGTATTGCAGAGAAAAGTAGAGAGGGAGAAATCTTATTGATATTTTGGGATAAATTACAATAGGGTAAAATCCCTCTATTTATAGGGGAAAAATGACTTAGTCTCAAAGTAAAACTCTCTACAAGATAGACATTCACTCAAATAAAATTCTATTCAGAACACTCCCCCTTGAATGTCTACTTGATAAGTAATGTGCCTCTAAAACCTTAACTAAAATAAAACCCAATGGGAAAAAATTCTAGAAAAGGAAAAAGAGTACACATGTTTAATAATACGCCTTTTGGTTGCCTCGTTAAAAACCTTCCAAGGAAAACAGAGTGGGACAAAATCTTATAAGGGGAAAAGAGTACAACGCGCATTAACTCCCCCTGATGAGAGCATCAATTCACATCCTTGAGTCTTCGCATCCCGATCTTGTGCACTAGCTTCTTGAAGGTCGACGTCGACAAAGATTTTATATCAGTTTCAATGAATTTTCATAATGACATAACATAGAGATCTCTTCATTCATATATTCAGATATCTGAATTTGTCATGAGATATTATGAAGTGTTCATGTGATCTTCTAGATCACTTGCCTCCTTTATTATGATCATTTTGATCATTTGCTCATCTTCTTTATCAAGAAATTTATTTGAAACCGATTTGTCTATACGCTTTAAGCGTACTACAGACTTTGTCCTTCTAGGACTTAATATGAACATTTGCAATGAGAATATAGTTACTTTCTTTTGGTCAACAAATGCGTCTTGCATGCTTTGCAATAAATTGCACATAAATTATTCTTTTATGAACTTCAAGTTCATATTATTTTATTCGAGGATATCGATGTATAAATGATAATTTATTCCATGTAACTTTTCTCAACTGTTGTATCTTGTCTCCCCCTCATGTTAGAAAAACTAACTTGTTTCCTCAACTTTGAGAACCCATCTTTGTGTGTTATGGTGTTAATCAAAATATATACCGCACATCAATAATAATAAAATGGAATTATTTGGTTCATGACCCTGAACCACTTGTGAGGGGAGAATGTAATATACTTTCGTATATAACGTATATCAAATTGATATACAAAACTTTGTTCTCATAAGCAATTGTTTAGCTATTAAGTGGAGGCACTTAATAAATTATTTTGCTAAACCAACTGTGATGTAAACCAACTTATCAAGATGAACTATCTTGAATAAAAATTCTGGAAATTATTCTCTAAATCAAATTATTGAGCAACTTACCTCGCAAATACCATATTGCAGGTTAATAATAATCGCGCATGTAACCATCTCATAAATGCATCTTATGTGGTATACATGGCAGGTGAATGAGCCCATATTCACCTTTGATATTTCCAGCATTCATGGGATTCAATCCTAATTTTTATTGATTTATTAATTAATGAGAACAAGCAATGTAAGAGAATTTGTAAAGAGCTTTCTAGTTCTTTAATATTTACCCATGTAAATTCTCTTTTATTTTTGTACATCATACTTAAATTGATATGGCTAAACCAATTATGCCAACTGAATAAATTATCAATATTGATAAACTTCAGATTTACACCATGATGTGTGCAATTATGAATAAACTCCAAGTTTATTATGATATGTGTTTTTATATCAATAAATTTCCAGTTCATTGTGGTATTCTTTTGTTTATGTAGTACAAATTAGAGAATAAAGCGGGTAGCTTTTCACATACATATTACCCCGCTACAAGTTGTAGTAATAGAAGATATTAAATCTTTCATTTATTTATAGTCTCAATATAATCAACCGATTTCGCGTATACTTTGGAAACTGAATAAGTTTCTTTGTGTCACGACCCTAGTTCACCAATCGTGAACATGTCATGATGGCACCCAGTCCCCACAACTAGGTAAGCCTAACACATTGCGGAATATACAAGTTTATGAACATTAAATAAGAAATAGCGGAAAACGATATAAATAAGAATGTAATCCGTGCCGCTTGGCACATACACCCGTCAAACACACTGTATAAACACCACCAAGACCCGGAATCCCACGGGTAACACAGACTAAGAGAAATACAACTGTGGCTCTATGTGTAAAGAGTATCTAACAACGAAATGAAGGAAAACATCTACTAATACTATCAGAATAGAAGGAAGGCCTCCGGATCCGCGGACGTAGCAGATCCTACCTCGAGGTCTCCCAAAGTGCTGCTGAATCACCTAGTATGAGCCTGTCCTGATGTACCTGGATCCGCACAACAAAAGTGTGCAGAAGAGTAGTATGAGTACACCACGGCGGTACTCAGTAAGTGCCAAGCCTAACCTCGATGGAGTAGTGACGAGGAAGGTCAGGGCCCTACTGAGAGAAAACAATTACAAAAATGATAATAACAATAATAAGCAGTTTAAATGATAATAATTCTGAATGCCAACAATAAAATGATTACCGCAACCGTCTACAATTAACTAACAACAAATAACAAACTCAATTAATAAGTCCAAGACCTATGGGAATTGAACCCACAGTCCCATTAACAGTACCCCTGGGTCTCCGGGAATCGAACCCGCAGCCCATGTCTCAATAGATCTCAGGATCTCCGGGAATCGAACCCACAGCCCATGTCTCAAAAATATCTCAATAACTCGGGATCTCCGGGAATCGAACCCGCAGTCCCTACCAATAACTCGGGATCTCGGGAATCGAACCCGTAGTCCCTACCAATAACTTAGGATCTCGGGAATCGAACCCGTAGTCCCTACCAATAACTCAGGATCTCGGGAATTGAACCCGCAGTCCCTATAAATAACTCAGGATCTCGGGAATCGAACCCACAGTCCCTACAAATAACTCAGGATCTCGGGAATCGAACCCACAGCCCTGGGATCTTCGGGAATTGAACCCGCAGTCCACCAACACATCAAATAAAGAAAACACACAGGGAGAGTATAATATGTTTAATTACAACTTCACCGAAGCTAGTGCCAACTATTTATCAAGAAGTTCAAGTAAGTCAACTAGGCAATTAAACATGTTGAATCCTAGCTAATCATGATTTTCTAACTAATACCGGGTAAAGTAACGCTTTTATCACCTAAGAGCAGGAATATCACTAATCGGACAATTCAAGTATCGTGTGTGTTACAACAACCAGCGCATGTACACGCCCGTCACCTCGCATACAAGGCATTTAAACTATCACATAATATCCTAGGGGTGAAAGTTCCCCACACGAGGTTAGACAAGCCACTTACCTCGACTCCGGTACAAAACCGCTAAGAGACAACTCTCTTGCCGTGAATGTCGGCCTCCACATGCGTAGTATCTGATAAAAATCAATAGAATCACATCAAAATAGGCCAATTGGGCATTACCCAACCAAAACAATTCAAAATACACCAAAACCCACAAGTTGCCAAAACCCGACTTTCGGTACGCTTCTCGAAAAATTACGAAAGTTATATATTCGTGTTCCTTATCTCAACACGAGTCCGTTCATATAAAATTTATCAAAATCGGACTCCGTTTGCCCATTCAAATCAAAGATTTCCTAAAATTTAGGCCTAGGGCTCAAACCCTCCATTAATCTTCCATTAGCAGTGAAATAATCATGGAGAAACATCAAAATAAAGTTCCTATATTTACCTCCTTGATGAGACGAGAACAACACCGCGAAAATCACCTCAATTGGAGCTCTAGAACTCAAGATATGCCCAAAATACTAAACTTCTCGGTTTTAAACACTGACCAGGCCCATTTTCCGCTTTTGCGGAAACTTTTCGCATAGGCGGGACCGCTTTTGCGGTTTAATTTCCGCTTTTGCGGTTCCGCATCCGCGGTCAAATTCCGCTTCTGCGGTTCTGACAGACACCAGCATTTTCCTCGGCACAGAAATGAGCATAACGATTCTTTTTGCTATGGCTCCGAAATTACGATACAGATCTAATGGTTCAAACAAAACTGAATTTGGAGATCATTTACCTAATATGATACCCCTTTATGTTCAAAGAAGCAAAGGTTGAAACATCAAATAAGAGCGTGATCACAACCCGAAATACACCCGAGGCCCCCGGGACCCCAATCAATCATACCAACCAACCCCAAAACACATTACGGACTTGCTCGAGGCCTCAAACCACATCAAACAACTCTAAAACCATGAATTACACCCCGATTCAAACTTTATGAACTTTGAAGTTTCCAACTTCTATTTCCGATGCCGAAACCTATCAAATCGCATCCGATTGACTTCAAATTTTGCACACACGTCCAAAATGATATATCGAAGCTACAGAAACTTTCGGAATTTCATTCTGACCCTCGGATCAAAATCTCACCTATCAACCGAAATTCGCCAAAATACTAAATTTGCCAATTCAAGCTTAATTCTACACCGGTCATCCCAAAAATATTCCGGACACACTCCTAAGTCCCAAATCACCTAACGAAGCTATCCGAACCATAAGATTTGCATTTTGAGTCACGATATCAAAATTTCCACTTCCGGTCAAATTTTCTCAAAAACCTTCAATTTTCTATCTTTAGCCAAACGACTCCAAAATGACCCACGGACCTCCGAATTCACTTCCGATCGCGCTCCCAAATCCGGAATAACCATACGGAGCTACTCCCAGTCTCGGAATCCCAAACGGACATCAATAACACTAAAATGCATTTTAAGCCAAATTGATGCAATTTCTTCTAAAATGCTATCTTCCATAATATGCGCCAAAACGCTCCCGGTTTATCCAAAACCCGATCCAGGCATACGCCCAAGTCCGAAATCATCATATGAACTCTGTTGGAACCTTCAAATCTCAATTCCGAGGTCGTATACTCAAAATTCCAATCCTAGTTCATTTCTTAAATTTTAAGCTTTGGAAATGAGAATTTTCATTTAAATTTGACTCCAAACTTCTTGAAATTTAATTCTGACCATACACACAAGTCAATATACTTGAGATGAAGTTGCTCATGGCCTCAACCTGCTGAATGATGTACCGTATCTCAAAACGACCGATTGGGTCGTTACACTTTGAGACTTACTACAATACAATACAGCATTGATAATCAATTATGTTTCTCCAAAGTAGTAATAATTGGCTCTTCCAGAGCTCTCAATTAATTTGGAACTACCACATATTCATCAACATCCATAACGTGAATATCTCTTTTAAAGAGGAAGTTATATCATTATGGTTATGGTCAAAATGATATGCAAGATTTATTCTTGCATTAGTGTTATTCTTTAATAATCACATTACCCAAATATTTGGGCGCACAATGGGTACGTGCAATGACCATTCATACCATAATAATGATATTATTTTCGTATATCATCTCAAACCTCCGTCTAGAGGTGAGTGTGGTATATTTACTACCACTAGCACGTTCATATTCTTCCAATAATGAATATGTATTTATAAATCAGATGTTATCACATTCACATCATGAATGAACCATAATTGTAACGACCCGGCCCGTCGTTATGGGAATTACCACCCCGTTATGTTGTAATTACATGTTTTATGATTTTATATCAGTGTTAGAGTCTATCGGGTAAATTAGGAGTGAATTGGATTGAAAATGAGGCATATAGCCTTTTTGAAGGAGACTTGAATAAGGAAAGTCAACCCGGAGTTGACTATTTGGTTAGAGGGCTCGGAATCGGATTCTGATGATTCGGTTAGTTTCGGGAGGTGATTTGTGACTTAGGGGAGCGATCGGAATTGAATTTGGAGACCCGGTGTAGAAATAGGCTTGAATTGGCTAAGGTTGAATTTTGGCGAAATCCGAACGGTAGGTGAGATTTTGATCCGGGAGTCGGAATGGAATTCCGACAGTTGCAGTAGCTCCGTTAGGTGATTTTGGATGTGCCTGCAAAATTTCAGGTCATTCGGACGTCGTTTGGTCGGGTTTTTGATTGAATGTGTAATTTGGAATGTTTTAAGAAATTTAGGCTTGAATCCGTGTGTAATTGGTGATTTTGATGTTTAGTATGGTGTTTTTATGGTTGGAATAAGTCCGTATCATGTTTTGGAGTATGTTGGTGGTTTTCGTTGGGGTCCCGGGAGTCTCGGGATGAATTCGGGGGTCCAAACGGACCATTGTTGAAAGAAAAGAGAAAAATCTGGTTGCTGTCATAACCTCAGCAGACAATTGCTCTCCGCGATCGCGGGGATGGGGATGCGATCGCGTAGAGCGGGGAGATAAGGCATCGCGATCGCAGGGTAAGAGTCGCGATCGCGTAGAATTGATCGGGTGTTGATCGCGATCGCGGGCCAATATACGCGATCGCGTAGAAGAAGAAATGGGTCCAGGAGAAATATGCTACGCGATCGCAGGAGTGAAGGATGCGATCGCGTGAGGCAGGGTGACTGTGCTTCGCGATCGCGTGAAGGAAGTCGCGATCGCGTGAGGCCGTGAATTTGAGCATCGCGATCGCGTGAGGAAGATCGCGATCGCATAGAAGAACCTGTTCTGGCAGTGAACTTAAGTCCAGAAACAGAGAGTTACGGGTTACACCCCCAAAACTCAATTTCAAGCCCTGGAGAGAAGATAACTCGAGGAAATCACTGAGAAGTCATCGGGTATCGTCGGAGGTAAGATTCTTGACTCAAAAACATCAATTTATGGTAGTATTAACATCAATCTTCATGAAATTGGGTTGAAATCTTGAAGAAATGTGGCCGAAGTTTTGAAAACGGGATTTTTGGATTTGGGAGGCCATTTGAACTCCGATTTCGATAAATTTTATATGCACGGACTCGTGGCGAGATAAGGATCGCGTTGGTGCTAATTTCGGAATTTTCCGAGCAGTGGGGCCCGGGGTCGGGTTTTACTAACTTAGTGTAATTATGCTAATTTCATGTAAATTGAAGTGGGTTATGATTATTTGACCCGTATTTGATGTAATTATTGTGGTTTGACTAGATTCCACGCACGAGGGAGCTAAATTCAAAGGAAAGGACATTGCGGAGTAGTCGTCGCGCCGTATTGAGGTGAGTAATAGATGTGGGTGATGACCAGCGGGTTCGAAACCCCGGTATACCACTTTGTGACGCTGTATAGCGGCGAGACACGCACACTCTTGAGAGTGCGGGGTCGATCATGAACTGGAGACTACATATTAGTCCAACCCGTTGATATTGTATTATTGGCTATTCTAGAGCCGTCGAACCTCCTTCTCGGATGGTTGCATATATGTATATATATATTGTGATAATGGCCACTCTTGAGCCGAGGAACCCCTTCTGGGCGGTTGATTATACATGTGGGCCGTGAGCCGGTTATTGGATCCCGCGAGGATCGTTATCATTGTCTTATCACATAGACATGCTAGTTTACTACTAGTCCGCGACTATTTTTGTTATTATGCTAATTCCAATCTCCTGGAACTTGGTATTACTGTTTTCCAATCGAAAAATGATAAAAGAGTTTTCAAAAACTACTTTTGAGCCTGCGAGGCATGTATCTGCATATTAGGTGACTAGTAGTGGATCGGGGCGCGCACGCCGCGACGAGATATATGTTGGATCGGACCGCACGCCGCGGTGATATCTCTATGAGATGTGCTTGGGCTGTAGGAGCCCCTCGGAGTCTGAACCCCCACGGTGAGCACGGGTACCCAAAAATTGGAGTCGGGCTACACGCCGTAGCGGTCATATCATGCATTGCATTGCATTTAGCTACATCTGCTAGCTGTTATGCTATTTATTGGTATTTGTTGGTACAGGTACAGTGAAGATTGATTCTATGACAGGGTAGCCGATTATAGCTTTACATAGTGCTTTATTGCGGATTTCTTATCTGCGCTGTCTTACCCTTGTTTATTACCACTGAGTCTGGCAGTACTCATTTTACTCCCTGCACCTTGTGTGCAGATCCAGGTACCTCTCAGCAGTGATCCAGTAGCTGTGCGAGGCGACGTTTGTGGATATTCGAGGTAGCTGCAGAGTCCGCAGGACCCGACATCCCTTCCTACTGTCTTTGGATTTTGTATTGACATTTCTTTCCGCTCTTGGTATTTTGTAAACCCTTATACACTCATGTTCAGTAGAGGCTCATGACTCTTGACCCTTGGTCTATGGGAGTTGATGTATTATGGGACTTGGTTCCCCGTTTTTGTTATATATTTCGCTGTTATTTCGTGAATTAATATGCCTAAATGGGCTAAAGTGAGCTTCTAGCTCCGTGGTTGATATTGATTGGTCAGGCTGGCTTAGCAATGTGCAGGGCGCCATCACGACCGGATTTGGGGTCGTGACAAGTTGGTATCAGAGCCTAGGTTTACTAGGCCTCATGAGTCTTGAGCCGGTTAGTAGAGTCTTGTGGATCGTTACGGGGACGCCTGTACTTATCCTCGGGAGGCTGCGAACCTTTAGGAAACACTTCACATTTCTTGGAATTCTTATCGTGCGTACTTGATTCGGCTTGAGATATAATTTTTGAAATTCCTTCCACACGTCTGTGTACGCATCGAGCGCTCAGGTAATGTAATTGCCTTATGGCTTATGATTTCCTCGAACGAGGGGCGAGATATAATCTCGGTGAGTTCATGTTGGGCCAGTCAGGATGACTTGAGGCCGGACCTTGTTTATGACTTGAGCATTGAGGTGCTGATTTTGTGAGTGGTGGCAATAGATAATGTATTGAGGGTTTGAAACCCCGTATTTGCACTATACAGTGCTGTGCTGAGAGGGAATACGCGTCATGTGACGAGCGTGGTGGTATTGTGACTGAGGATTTGGACTTGATCCTTCCCGATTGATAAATTACTGTGTAAAGTGACTAAGACTGGGCTTATATCTATGTACTTGGGCTAGTAGCCATGTTTGAGGCCTTGTGCCGATCTGTAGAGTATTATGGAAGGTTTACTAATGGATGAGTTGTTAATTGTTCGACTCTTATCTAAACTGTTGTGTAGCCCCGAGCTATGGGCGTGGTGAATATTTATCATATCTCGTATTGGAAGGTAAAATGCCTTATTTGTAGTGGAACAAGTTTAAACTCAGGAAGACTAAAATGATTATGCTATGTGTATCCTGGTGGAAGGTATTGTGCTGAAATGCTAAATTGAGGCGAGGTAGGTGGGTTGATTCTCATGTGTAATTGAATGGTATTCGATATATGTTATGATTTGAGCAGATACATCGCAGGTTCAAGTATAAATTGTGATGATATAATTCGTGTAGTATTGAGATTTAATATTGTTGAAATACATTGTGAGATCTTGTTGAGTTGTGGAAGTATATCTAGGATGGTTTGGTGATTCTCTGGCAGGTGGATAGGCCAATTTACAAAGGAAACTATGCCAAAATTTTTGGAAAATTCGGGACTTAGAAAAGATTTTGTCACCTAAAGAGGGGGCGTAACTGTTGTGTGTGAATGAATGCAAGAATTGCAAAAGAGTTAATATTTCTGATGATTCGAATCTCCGCCGAAGCTTATAAATGACTTGAGTTTAATATCATACTAACATTTCGGCATCACTTGAGTAATACTGATATGAGTGGTTGAAAGTGCTTTGATGAATGGCTTCGAGCTAAGTTGGGGAGGTTGCTATTGATTAACTGATTGCACTATTGTGTGCTATGTTGATTCTGTCTCTAAGTATGTTGGAAAATTCTGATAAAGGTTATGGTGCTTCGTAGATGTGAAGAAATACTAGGGTATTTCGAACTGAGGTTGGTAAGGAATGCTTGGGGTATAGAAAAGAGTGATAGCTAATAGTATCCGTATGTAATCATGATCTGCAGTGTCAGAGTTCTAATAAGGCACGAGTGGTTCTGTTCAATAAGACAGTTGAATTACAACTGAATAAGGATGACTGACGCCCGAGAATTGTTTACGGTGTTCAAGATTTTACTTGTAACAGCCAGTGTCTCAAAATTGTACATGTGGCTAAAGATGGTGGTTTCGTTAGAAGAGATCGGTACTTGTGTTATATTATGTGAATGAAGGGATTCTATGTAATCCGTATTGGAAGGTAATGATAACGAATTCAAATCGCAAGAGGTTCTTCAAAATAAAGTATTGTAGGATGTGATCCTTCTGGAAATTTGAGAGAGTATTCAGTGGCCTATATGTCTCAGACCGTGTGGTCTTATGTACGAGTCTCGTGTGGAATGAGTTCATGTGTTATGGTGCTACGGTAGTGGCTAATATTAAATCAAAGATGAATCAGAAAGGAAACTGGGTAAATGGAACAACTTGTTAATAAACCGAAGCGGTATGATAAAGAATACGACTAATTCCTGGTATGTGGTTGAAGTAAGGAGTCTTGCAGATATTGTGCAATAAAGCTTTTGAGTGTTGGCGGTCGTGTAACCCGATATGAGTATAATATGGGTATAAGGACTCAGTCCTGGCAGTTTAACTTATGCAATGAATGGGAAGAAATAGTTTGTGATGTGTTTTATCATGGTTTGAAGATGAGTATATTCCTATCGATATGCGAAGCGTGGAATGTGTAATGAGTTTTCTTCTATATGGGATCACGAAAGTCCTTGACTAGTTGAGTGCGCCAATGTTGAGGCGGAGGAAAGGGATATGAATTTTCATGTTGTCTTAGTGTGATATGGTATACACGATGTGTTATGGAAAGTTGATAATGGTATATTCTAGGTTTTGAGATCAGTTCATAATATATGGGAAGTCAAAAAAATTATTGAGCAGCGCGGACAGTTGCTGGTGATTTAAGAAAATGGTACTGCTATTCTAGTAATTTGGCAGGGTATATGGTGCAAAGGGACAAGGTAATGTAAACTGATAATATCCATGGTAGAGTGGTATTCTCTTGTTGGATCGACTAAAATAATTGAGTCGTTGATGGCATAATGAAATTTCTGAATGGCTGTCGTGGTATGAATGGACGCTTGATGTGCGTTATGTATATGTACGGTGAAATACGGAATCGGGCATAGTGATTCATATGTTATATATGTGTAGGAGACTTGAAATTCTCGTTAATCCGCCTATGCAGTAGTTGTATATCGTGTGCATCGACACCGTTTTGTGATTATTGGAAATCGGAAGCCTTAGAGGCTCTCTCTTGACTTGATAAGACGAATTCGGATTATGATACTTGATTGCTGACTGGTTGACATAAGCCAGGTCGTCTAGACTAATGTGATATGGGCTATGTCGGAAAATGGCACAAATTGCGTAGCAGAGAACATCAGAGTATGCTCCAACAGAGTAGTTGTACACAGGACCAGCGGACGGCTGGTAGGCATTGCTTTGTCAGTTGGACCTTAGTGGCGGATGTTAGTGTAGAAGTATCTACCATTGATTCAGTTCCAGTATTGAGAAACGTTGTCGGATGCGTTTCATGTGGCCAAACTTGAGGCGATATATGTTTATTATGATGAGCAACTTGACTCGACGCGTATTCATTTGACGAGGGTTACTTGGATCGGGTGGCACGCCGCCACAGGTATGGTATCTAGATCGGGTGGCACGCCGCCACGGGTATGTCATTGGAGCGGGTTGCACGCCGCAACAGTGTAATGTGAAAATAGAGTTAGTTATATATTACCTGGTATACAATACTTCCTAGCTTCTGAGGAAAAGTCCGTATTGAGTATCGCTTGGCGAATGGCACATCGGTTGTGTTCTTTCAGGATTTGATAGCATACGTTAATTGTTTCACCGTGGGTGAGGTTGATTGCTTGGGTTCAGACCTAAATATGTGTGTGGCTGATCGTTTTGAGCTTAGTGGCTTGAGGTGCTTCATGAGTAATAACGTTGGGATAGAATCACGAATCGTGGCAAGGCCACGTGATGTTATGACCTCTCGAGGAGGATTCAGGTACTTTATTTCTATAATACGAGACGCGGTCTCAGTTCTATATTATGATGGCACAGAGGGATTAAATTGCAGCTCTATTTGCTGGAGACAGTTGTCATGATTTGAGCTGTCATGATTCGAGTGTGTGCAGACGTTTCTATTGGAGCCTATGTTGTGCTCGTCGTGGCTTAGGCCGGTGTTGAGGTGTCTTATCACCAGTGCGATGTGTTATAATCGAAATGGTCGTTGGAGCCAATAATGAATGTGAGTATATGTGATTTTAGTTGGTTAGAAAGGTATTACCGAGATTTGGGTCCGAAATCTGTTGTGGTATCAGTTAAAAGTGAAATGGATTCATGAATGGTTGACCTGAGAGATGGGTTCGATATATCGCGTGTCTGGTTGCCGTGGGCATGATATGGAGGTGTTGGAATAAGACTCTATCTAATGAAAGAGGTTTTCAGCTAGTATTTGGTGATTGTGGCCAGTTGTTGTGATTAGAGACTATCGTCTCGAGTGATTGGGTTGTTTGACACATCATATGATCTCACCCGGAGTGGTGAGTATGGCTTATTGCAGTGGATTCTAGTGTATCCTGAGTACATGAATGGGATTAGCAATTGGTATATGATTTCAGAAAGTGCAATGTGGTTTATGGTTAAGATGGTCTGTGAGATTTCAGCTGTATGGTGTTTTCGGACTTGCGTGAGATAGGGTGACGTATGATCGCCCGAATATATGCTTGGTAAGGTCATTCAGCTATTGAGTTGCTTCTAGTACCACTCCGGTACGCTCGAGGACGAGCGTTTGTTTAAGTTGGGGAGAATGTAACGACCCGGCCCGTCGTTATGGGAATTACCACCCCGTTATGTTGTAATTACATGTTTTATGATTTTATATCAGTGTTAGAGTCTATCGGGTAAATTAGGAGTGAATTGGATTGAAAATGAGGCATATAGCCTTTTTGAAGGAGACTTGAATAAGGAAAGTCAACCCATAGTTGACTATTTGGTTAGAGGGCTCGGAATCGGATTCTAATGATTCGGTTAGTTCCGGAAGGTGATTTGTGACTTAGGGGAGCGATCGGAATTGAATTTAGAAGACCGGTGTAGAAATAGGCTTGAATTGGCTAAGGTTGAATTTTGGCGAAATCCGAACGGTAGGTGAGATTTTGATCCGGGAGTCGGAATGGAATTCCGACAGTTGCAGCAGTAGCTCCGTTAGGTGATTTTGGATGTGCCTGCAAAATTTCAGGTCATTCGGACGTCGTTTGGTCGGGTTTTTGATTGAATGTGTAATTTGGAATGTTTTAAGAAATTTAGGCTTGAATCCGTGTGTAACTGGTGATTTTGATGTTTAGTATGGTGTTTTTATGGTTGGAATAAGTCCGTATCATGTTTTGGAGTATGTTGGTGGTTTTCGTTGGGGTCCCGGGAGTCTCGGGATGAATTCGGGGGTCCAAACGGACCATTGTTGAAAGAAAAGAGAAAAATCTGGTTGCTGTCATAACCTCAGCAGACAATTGCTCTCCACGATCGCGGGGATGGGGATGCGATCGCGTAGAGCGGGGAGATAAGGCATCGCGATCGCAGGGTAAGAGTCGCGATCGCGTAGAATTGATCGGGTGTTGATCGCGATCGCGGGCCAATATACGCGATCGCGTAGAAGAAGAAATGGGTCCAGGAGAAATATGCTACGCGATCGCAGGAGTGAAGGATGCGATCGCGTGAGGCAGGGTGACTGTGCTTCGCGATCGCGTGAAGGAAGTCGCGATCGCGTGAGGCCGTGAATTTGAGCATCGCGATCGCGTGAGGAAGATCGCGATCGCGTAGAAGAACCTGTTCTGGCAGTGAACTTAAGTCCAGAAACAGAGAGTTACGGGTTACACCCCCAAAACTCAATTTCAAGCCCTAGAGAGAAGATAACTCGAGGAAATCACTGAGAAGTCATCGGGTATCGTCGGAGGTAAGATTCTTGACTCAAAAACATCAATTTATGGTAGTATTAACATCAATCTTCATGAAATTGGGTTGAAATCTTGAAGAAATGTGGCCGAAGTTTTGAAAACGGGATTTTTGGATTTGGGAGGCCATTTGAACTCCGATTTCGATAAATTTTATATGCACGGACTCGTGGCGAGATAAGGATCGCGTTGGTGCTAATTTCGGAATTTTCCGAGCAGTGGGGCCCGGGGTCGGGTTTTACCAACTTAGTGTAATTATGCTAATTTCATGTAAATTGAAGTGGGTTATGATTATTTGACCCGTATTTGATGTAATTATTGTGGTTTGACTAGATTCCACGCACGAGGGAGCTAAATTCAAAGGAAAGGACATTGCGGAGTAGTCGTCGCGCCGTATTGAGGTGAGTAATAGATGTGGGTGATGACCAGCGGGTTCGAAACCCCGGTATACCACTTTGTGACGCTGTATAGCGGCGAGACACGCACACTCTTGAGAGTGCGGGGTCGATCATGAACTGGAGACTACATATTAGTCCAACCTGTTGATATTGTATTATTGGCTATTCTAGAGCCGTCGAACCTCCTTCTCGGATGGTTGCATATATGTATATATATATTGTGATAATGGCCACTCTTGAGCCGAGGAACCCCCTTCTTGGGCGGTTGATTATACATGTGGGCCGTGAGCCGGTTATTGGATCCCGCGAGGATCGTTATCATTGTCTTATCACATAGACATGCTAGTTTACTACTAGTCCGCAGCTATTTTTGTTATTATGCTAATTCCAATCTCCGGAACTTGATATTACTGTTTTCCAACTGAAAAATGATAAAAGAGTTTTCAAAAACTACTTTTGAGCCTGCGAGGCTGTATCTGCATATTAGCCGACTAGTAGTGGATCGGGCTGCACGCCGCAGCGAGATATATGTTGGATCGGACTGCACGCCGCGGTGATATCTCTATGAGATGTGCTTGGGCTGTAGGAGCCCCTCCGGAGTCTGAACCCCCACAGTGAGCACGGGTACCCAAAATTGGAGTCGGGCTACACGCCGTAGCGGTCATATCATGCATTGCATTGCATTTAGCTACATATGCTAGCTGTTATGCTATTTATTGGTATTTGTTGGTACAGGTACAGTGAAGATTGATTCTATGACAGGGTAGCTGATTATAGCTTTACATAGTGCTTTATTGCGGATTTCTTTGTCACTGCCTGACAGTCCACAGTTTGGACTTGTTACTGAGTTGATATACTGATGTTACCCCATGCACCTTGTGTGCGGATCTAGGTATCTTACAGCACGGTAGTGGCTGTTGATACCTAAGTTTTCCCTATAGTTTTTATATGCATAATTACCTTCAAAATAACATATATATGCATATATAAGCATGTACCAGGTTTTTATAATTTTTCCCACAATTTTAAGGATTTAAACACTCATGTTCAGTAGAGGCTCATGACTCTTGACCCTTGGTCTATGGGAGTTGATGTATTATGGGACTTGGTTCCCCGTTTTTGTTATATATTTCGTTGTTATTTCGTGAATTAATATGCCTAAATGGGCTAAAGTGAGCTTCTAGCTCCGTGGTTGATATTGATTGGTCAGGCTGGCTTAGCAATGTGCAGGGCGCCATCACGACCGGATTTGGGGTCGTGACAATAATCATCTATACGTGCTTAATAAAATCTCATGTCAAATCGATGACAAATATTACTTTCACACAGTGAAGGATTATTTTGAGAATCCTTATTATTCTCATTATCATAATGACGACGATTATAATTTCGTCTATTGCCACGTCCACATCCATTGATACCTTCACGGTAATAATTTTGTCTTCTTTCAGACTTATCACATACTGCTATCACATTCTCTAAAGGGAATGAGAATGGAGCAAATTCAATGGGACGAGTTTTCAATTCTTTGCCCACAATCATACATGAATTTAATCATGGCAAGACATAGAAACTTTACCACTTCATGTGGGGTGTAATTTCTTAAAAACTCCATTAGATTTATAATCAAACGTTATTGTCTTTGCCTGTATATAAATCAAATTATAGAATTTCAAGAATTTGAAAGAGACAAGTAAAATACTTACCTTAAATCCAGAAATTAATCATGATGGGAGTTCATAGAATAACTGACAATCATAATCCCAAAGCTTCTACTCAATTGGTTAGAGTCTCGTGCTGATAACGTATTATTAAACAATAAAAGAAGAAGAGTATTGCATAGAAAGGTAGAGAGGGAGAAATCTTATTGATATTTTGGGATGAGATGAATTACAATGGGGTAAAACCCCTCTATTTATAGGGGAAAAATAACTTAGTCTCAAAGTAAAACTCTCTACAAGACAGACATTCACTCCAAATAGGAAAATAAAATAGGAAAATTTTCACTTTATACCCATTAAATTCAAACTATTTATCCTTAAATATTCATACCTAAATTATTTACTTTCCCTACCTATGCAATCAATAATATTTACTTGCTCTCCTTCTAGCGTACAATTTTCATTTTACCAGAATTTTCCTCTTTTGTTAAATCTAATAGTAAAAGCACACATGGTACGTATGTCCTATAGCTAGCTCACGCTTTAACTTGTCATACTCATACATAAATCCTCTCTTCATTTACTTTTTTCTTCTTCTCTCTGTTTGGTTTGAAGTGAATGTTTTGAAAATTGAATTTTTAGTTACTCGATGTTCAAACTTTCTTGCACTCAATATATTTGAATTAAGGATAAATTTATATTATTTTAATATAAAAATTGAGCGCAAATAAATATTTGTTTGAGTTTTTAATTGTTTTGATCTGATCGCGTATGGGTTAGTTTGAAAAGTTAATTGGAGGTTGTTGTAACGACCAGGCCCATCGTTACGGGAATTACCACCTCGTTACCTTGCATTTTCATATTTTATGCTTTTATATCAGTATTAGAGTATATCGGGTGAGTTAGGGGTGATTCGGGTTGAAAATGAAGCAAATAACATGATTGAAGGAAACTTGAATATGGAAAGTCAACCTAGAGTTGACTATCGAGTTAGAGTGTTCGGAATCGGATTCTGATGATTCGACTAGTTTCGGGGGATCATTTATGACTTAGGAGAGCAATTGGAATTGAATTCGGAGGTCCGGTGTAGTTTTAGGCTTGAATTGGCGAAGGTTGAATTTTTGGCGAAAACCGGATGGTAGGTGAGATTTTGATCCGGGGGTCAGAATGGAATTCCGACAATTTCTGTAGCTTCGTTATGTGATTTTGGATATGTCCGCAAATTTTCAGGTCATTCGGACGTCGTTTGATCGGGTTTTAGATTAAATGTTAGTTTTGGAAGTTTTGAAGAAACTTAGGCTTGAATCCGTGTGTAAATGGTGATTTTTATGTTTAGGATGGTGTTTTTATGATTGGAACATGTCTGTATCATGTTTTGGAGTATGTTGGTGGCTTTCGTTGGGGTCCCGGGGGCCTCGGGATGAATTCAGGGGTCCAAACGAACCATTTTTTTTTAAAAGGAGAAGGGTGGTTGATGTCATAAATGCAGCAGGAATTTGCTCTCCGCGATCGCGGGTTGGGGGACGCAATCGCGTAGGGTTAGGGGGCTAGACCAAAGCGATCACAGGAGAAATAGTCGCGATCGCGTAGAGTTAATCGGGTAGCCATCGCGATCGCATGAGTACCTACGCGATCGCGTAGGAGAGAAATGTGATCCAGGGAATTTGTGATACGCGATCGCAGAAAGAGCGATGCGATCGCGTGAGGTCGGTTATTTTGAGCATCGCGATCGCGTGAGGCGAGTCGCGATCGCGTAGAGGAAAATTGGCAGCCCAAGATTTTGTGCATCTCGATCGCGAGCCCAGTGCTGTGATCGCGTAGAGTTAAATGGCCTGGCAGTGGAATTAAATCACAGAACAGAGAGCTCACGGGTTCATTCACCCAAAATATAATTTTGAGCCCTAGAGAGAAGAAAACACGAGGAAAACACTGAGATATCATCGGGTATTCATCGGAGGTAAGATTCTTGACTCAAAAACATAATTTTATGGTAGAATTAACATCAATCTTCATGAATTTGGGTAGAAATTATGAAGGATTGTGGCCTAGAAATTGAAAACGAAAATTTGGGTTTTGAAAGGCCAATCGAACTCTGATTTCGGTAAATTTTATATGCACGGACTCGTGGCGAGGCGAGGATCGCGCTGGTTCTAATTTCGGAATTTTCTGAGCAATGGTCCCGGGGTCAGTTTTTTACCAATTTAGTGTATTTATGCGAATTTCATGTAAATTGAAATGGGTTATGATTCTTTGACCCGTATTTGATATAATTATTGTGGTTTGACTAGATTCCACGCACGAGGCAGCGATTTTCAAAGGAAAAGGCATCGCGGACGAGTCTACGGCCGGCTAAAAGTGAGTAGTTTGTGTATATGGTAGCCTGAGGGTTTGAAACCCCGACTTAGCACATTGTGACGCTAGTAGGGCGTGGCTCGCACCCCGTGGCAGGTGCGAGGATTGATTGTGATTGGGGATTGAGACTTGGTCCATCCCGGATATAAAGAATATGCTATTAGTGATGGAAACATACTGTGTTTGATATATTTGTGGGCCGTAAGCCTTGTTTGGGGCCTTGTGCCGACCTGTAGTATCCCTAGGGGATAGTATATATGTGATAGCTATACTTGCTTAATCACTGATCTCAGTCCTGGAAATTGAAATCACAATATTAATATGCTTAGTCACTGGTTTTGCAAAAAGGGAATAAAACTTAAAGTATTTTTCATGAATTATGAACTGGAAACTAGAATTAAGAAAAATGAATTGTTTTTGTGACTTATCTGATTAATTTGGACTAAGGATGGATCGGGTTGCACGCCGCAGCGGTATATATGGGGATCAGGCTGCACGCCACAGCAGTTATTTATATATATGAGGATCGGGCTGCACGCCGCAACGGTTATTATGATAAGAGGATCGGGCTACACGCCGCAGCGGTATTTTGCGCTTGGGCTGTAGGAGCCCCTCCAGAGTCTGTACACACCCCCAGTGAGCGCCGTCGACGTTAAATGGATCGGGCTACACGCCGTAGCGGTTTTGTGTATTGCATTGCATCTTTATCTATTGAATTATTCTGTGGTAGATGTATTGCACTATTGATGCTAGTTCGTAGGAGATTCGTACTGTAGTTTAGCTTCATATTGTGGTATTCTGTGGATTACCTACTTTCAGCTGCTTTTATATATTTATTACTCACTGAGTACTTAGTACTCACCCCTACTCCCTGCACCTTTGTGTGCAGATTCAGGTACTCAGAAGAAGTAGACGATCACTCGAGCTTTCACACAGCCATATCGAGTTGCTGAGGTAGCTGCCGGCGTTCGCAGAACCTAGCTTCTCCTCTCTTTTTAGTTGTTATTTTATATTCAGACTTGAGTACTTCCATACAGTATTCTCTACTTTTGTTGCGTTTTGTTAGAGGCTCTAGACTTGTGACTCCAGATTTTTGGGAGTGTCAGTTATTTTCGCACTTCTCAGTATTTTATTTCATATTATTATTATTGGAGTTTTTATGACTCATATATTCTTCTTGAGTTGTCCATTTGGGACGAATATTATTGGTGATAAACATTTTGTTGGTCTGGCTGGCCTAGCTTGATTGTTGGGCGTCATCACTACTTGATTTGGGTCGTGACAAGTTGGTATCAGAGCCTAGGTTGTTAGGACTCGCGAGTCATGAGCCGGTTTAGTAGGCTTTCGCGCATTGGTATGTAGACGTCCGTGTCTATCCTCGGAAGGCTACAGAAACTTTAGGAAAAACCTCACTTTCCTTGGATTCATATCGTGTGGTTTATGTTATTGTGGAACTAAACTTTTCCCTATTCTATTCTCTCGCAGATGGCGAGAACACGTGCTAGTGGACGTGGCGGACATGGCGGACGACCACCATTAACACCTAGAGGCCGTGGTCGTGGTAGAGGTAGGGCAGCAGTACCAGCACCTGCTGACCCACCAGTTGACCAGGTTCAGGGTCATACTCCAGTTGCAGATACTCCGACAGCTCAGGTTCAAGCACCGGCAGTGGCCATTGTAATACCGGGTCTTCAAAAGACTTTGGCTCAGATTCTATCGGTATGCACCGGTTTGGCTCAGGTAGTTGCAGCCTCCGGCATTCAGTGGTGCTGAGGGCAAAGATGCCCAGGGTTTTCTTGACAAATGTCAGCGCATGCATCGCACCGCGGGTATTCTAGAGTCCAGCGGTGTAGCTTTCACCACTTTTCAGTTCACAGGCCCAGTCTTTCAGTGGTGGGAGGACTATGAGAGGCGTAGGCCTGCTGGAGCGGTGCCCGACACTTGGCAGCAGTTCTCAATGTGCCTCAGTCCCAGAAAGAGGAGCTACGATGCCAGTTTGAATGGCTGAAGTAGGAAGATATGACGGTTACTTAGTATGAGATGAGATTCACACAGTTGGCCCGTCATGCCATGTGGATGGTTCCTACGGACAGAGAGAGGATCCGGAGATTTATTGATGGCCTTATTTATCCCATCCGTATATTGATGACCAGAGAGAGAGCTTCGGTAGTTACCTTCGAGGAGGTGGTTGATGATGCCTGTCATATTGAGACCGATCGCCACAGAGAGCGAGAGGAGAGAGAGGCTAAGAGGCCTTGTGGTACTGGCAGTTATAGTGGTGCTCCGTCGAGGGCCCAACATCAGTATAGTAGGGGTCGTTCTTTCAGGTCTCATTAGTCCGGACGTGCAGAGTCGAGTGGGGTTTCATCAGATCGTGGTCGTCAGGGCCATCAGGGCTATCAGGGTCAGCAGGGCCGTCAGCAGGGTCAGCCTGCATTGAGTGCTCTTCCAGCTCAGAGCTCTGCTCCCGCTTCTTCAGCTCAGGGTTCATCTGTAGCGAGGGGTCCTCAGCAGTCCCTCCTTCCATCTTCAAGTCGTTGCTTTGAGTGTGGTGAGTTTGGCCATATCAAGAAAGAGTGTCCTCAGTGGCTTCGTAGGCGGTCTCAGCAGGGGGATCAACCCTCGTCTTCTACTCCTATTTCTTCAGCACCAGCACAGTCAGCTAGGACTGGTGGCCAGGTAGCCAGAGGTTGCCCTAGGAGTGAGGATCGTACTGGCGGAGACCAGGCTCGTTTCTATGCTCTTCCGGATAGGAAGGACGCTAGTGCCTCAGATGCTGTCATTTCAGGTATTATCTCAGTCTGCCACAGGGATGCTTCCGTATTATTTGATCCCGGATCCACCTATTCCTATGTTTCTTCTTATTTTGCACACCATTTGGGTATGACCCGTGGTATTCTTGCTTTGCCCGTACATGTGTCTACCACGGTGGGGGATACTGTTGTTGTGGATCAGGTATATCGATCCTGTCTTATTACTATTGGGGGTCTGGAGACCCGAGTTGATTTATTGCTACTCGGCATGGTAGATTTTGATGTGATTCTAGGCATGGATTGGCTATCTCCTTACCATGCGATTCTGGACTGTCATGCCAAGATAGTCACACTAGCTATTCCAGGTAATCCTAGGATCGAGTGGCGTGGCTTGACTGATCATGTATTTGACTGGGTAATTTCTTATATAAAAGCCCAACGAATGATTGCGAAGGGTTGTTTATCTTATTTGGCCTTCATTAGAGATGTCGAGGGTGAGACACCCAGTCTTGATTCGGTCCCTATTGTGAGGGAGTTTCCAGATGTGTTTCCAGCAGACCTGTCGGGCATACCGCCTGACAGGGATATTGATTTTGGTATTGACTTGGTGCTGGGCACTCAACTCATTTCTATTCCTCCCTATCGCATGGCACCAGCGGAGTTAAAAGAATTGAAAGAACAACTTCAGGAACTCTTAGATAAGGGTTTCATTCGCCCGAGTGTGTCACCTTGGGGTGTACCGGTATTGTTCGTAAAGAAGAAAGATGGCACAATGAAAATGTGCATTGATTAAAGGCAGCTGAACAAGGTAACAGTGAAGAATAAGTACACATTACCTCGTATTGAGGACCTATTCGATCAGCTCCAGGGAGCTAGTGTATTTTCTAAGATCGATCTTCGATCAGGCTATCATCAGTTGAAGATCAGGGACTCGGATATTATGAAGACATCGTTTAGAACGCGATATGGGCACTATTAGTTTCTAGTGATGTCTTTCGGGCTGACTAATGCCCCAGCTGCATTCATGCACCTGATGAATAATGTATTTCGGCCATACCTTGATTCTTTTGTGATTGTGTTTATTGATGATATTCTGGTGTAGTCACGTAGCCAGGAGGAGCATGCACAACACTTGAGGGTGGTATTGCAGAGGTTGAGAGAAGAAAATCTTTATGCAAAATTCTCTAAGTGCGAGTTCTGGCTTGATACTGTGACTTTTCTGGGACATGTAGTGTCCAGTGATGGTATTCGGGTTGATCCACAGAAGGTCGAGGCAGTGCAGAATTGGCCCAGACCTTCCTTAGGTACTAAGATTCGGAGTTTTCTCGGCTTGGCAGGCTATTACCGTCGGTTTGTTCAGGGTTTCTCATCTATTGCTTCACCGTTGACTAAGTTGACACAAAAGAATGCTCCATTTGTGTGGTCCGATGAATGTGAGGAGAGCTTCCAGAAGCTCAAGGAGGCTTTGACCACAACTCCAGTACTTGTGTTGCCATCAGCCTCAGGGTCATATACGGTATATTGTGATGCTTCTAGAGTTGGGATCGGTTGTGTATTGATGCAGGAGGGTAGAGGTATTGCATATGCTTCTCGTCAGCTAAAGCCCCACGAGAAGAACAACCATGTTCATGATTTAGAGTTAGCTACTATTGTTCATGCCTTGAAAATTTGGAGGCATTACTTGTATGGTGTATCTTGTGATGTGTATACAGACCACCGCAACCTTCAGCATTTGTTTAAGCAAAAAGATCTAAATTTGAGGCAGTGGAGATGGCTTGAATTGCTTAAGGACTATGATATTACTATTTTGTACCATCCCGGGAAAGCCAATGTAATAGCTGATGCATTGAGCCGGAAGGCTATTAGTATGGGCAACTTGGCGTATATTCCAGTTGGGGAGAGACCCTTTGCAGTTGATGTTCAGGCATTAGCTAATCAGATGGTGAGGCTAGATATTTCTTAGCCCAGTCGGGTGATGGCTTGTGTAATAGCTCGTTTTTCTTTATATGATCGTATCCGAGAGCGCCAGTATGATGATCCACACTTACTTGTCCTTAAAGATAGGGTTCAGCATGATGATGCCAGAGATGTCACTATTGATAGTGATGGTATATTGCGGATGCAGGGCCGGATATGCGTGCCCAATATTGATGGCGTTCGTGAGTTGATATTGGAGGAGGCCCACATCTCACGGTATTCTATTCATCCAGGAGCCGCGAAGATGTATCAGGATTTGAAGCAGCATTACTGGTGGAGAAAGATGAAGAAAGATATTGTGAGCCATGTGGCTCGGTGTCTAAACTGTCAACAGGTCAAGTATGAGCATCAGAGACCTGGTGGTGTATTCCAGCGTATTGATATCCCTGAATGGAAGTGGGAAAGGATTACTATGGACTTTGTTAGTGGACTCCCTCGGACAGCGAGGAAGTTTGATTCAGTTTGGGTGGTGGTGGATAGGTTGACCAAGTTGTCACACCTCCATTTTACGCACCCGCGGGAACGCGAGGGAGTTTTTCCAATTAAAGGACAATCGAGACGGGATTAATTTATTTAATTCAGAGTCGCCACTTGGGAAAATAATGGTGTCCCAAGTCACCGGTTTAATCCCGAACCGAGGAAATTTATGACTCCGTAATACAATCTGCGAAACTAGAAACCTGGATAAGGAATTCTGTTAACCCGGGAGAAGGTGTTAGGCACTCCCGGATTCCGTGGTTTTAGCACGGTCGCTCAATTGCAATTTTTGTTTCTATCTGATTCTTTTATATATTTTAACTATGTGCTTTTAATGTTCCGCTTTTAATTTTAAGAAAAATTGCGACGTCACGAAAACACATTTCGAGTCACACCGCAACCAGTACGCCTGTGACTTTAATGTATTTCAGTTTCGCCGAGAGTAAGATTTGGGTCACATAAATGCGCACTCGTATTTAGGGAAGTGATTTATTTACAAATCGTGCCTAAAGAGTCTATCGTGTTGTTAACTTTGGGAAAGACCGTAAAATTTGCTAAACGGTCCTTCCAAATCTATGTTCTCATGACAGTTATTTGAGGGCCCCGCAATTTAGGTAGTTTTGTTTGGCGAGGCTCATCTCATTTTAAAGGACAATCCTAACGCAACTATAATTTCTACATGTTTCATCTCTAATCATAAATGAGAGTAAGACGGGTTACTTAAAGCTAGTTAACAAGAATGAAGGATTAACGTGACTTAACGTAATTTATTAATGACATGTTACCAATTATAATATTGGCCTAATTATTAATGATGCTGAAACTTCATTTTTAACGCAAAACAGTCTTCTGAATACAAGCTATATCCATTTATAGGCCCGCGTGAAAAACATAAAAATTCTTTTATTGTTCAACTACGAATCAAATGAAGCTAATATTATTACTTCTAATTGTTCAAGGAGTTCTATAGTCTAACTATCCATTGTAAAGTTAATAACGGATTCTAACAGCTTCAAGCTATTCCAATTCGATTATTAAATTTCCAATTCAATCACAGTTGAATCAATATGCTAAACTATCAAATACCATTTCCAAGCTATTTCAAATTTACATTTCATAGTTTAAGTTTATACAAATCATAACAAAGTTGCACAAACAATCGAAATACATTACGTAAATTTCCAGATTACATCTAAGCTTATAATCCGGTACAAGCTAAGTCAATATAACTTCCAGGAGCAGACAAACAGGATATCATCTTTCAGCTTTGAAATTACATCAAGTCATAGATTCGAAATGTGTACCTGGAAATTACAATGAGGATAAATCAGTGGCAGCAACAGAAAACAACAATAACAACAGCAACAAGGCAGGACAGTAACAGCAAGCCAGCCAACAGCACCTCAGCAGACCAGCAGTAACAAAACCAACACACTCAATGAACCAGATACAATACTCAGCAACCAATGACCCAGAAATAATCAGGTGCTACCACATTCAGTGAACCAGCTATAACACTCAGTAACAAACGAGCCAAAGGTAATCAAACTCCACCAATCAGTGAACCAGTAGCTAAACTTTGACACCAAACAGCAAACAAAACAGACCACAGCAGTGGCTAAGATGCAGCACTAACAGTGGCCAAACAACAGTCACCAGCAAACCAAACACAATCAAACCAGTGGCAATCTCTCAGCAAACCAGTAACCCCAACTCCACCAACAAACAAACGACCCCAAATCTATGCAAGGTATTTGTGTGAACTTCAAATAGGAACCCTATGAAACAATAGCTACTTTTACTGTCTCAGATTTCTATTTCCCAGCCATATATCTCTGAATATCTAAGCCCTTGTGTGTTTTTCTATCACTGTTTTTCTCTCCAGGTCTCACTTCTGGATATATCTCCCCCTTTTTCATGCTTTACACTCCTACACTTATAGCTTTTCCCTCCTCTCCTGAATGCCTGCCCCCAATTAACTATTACCCTCGCCCACTCTTATCTCTGCCAAACCATGCTCTGCCAGTCCTATTGCCCCCTCTGTTTCAGCCACTAAGTTTTGCTTAAGTATGGGCTTTAATTAATTAAAATGAAAGTACAAACCTGGTGGAGTGTCCTGCTGTGATAGCAGGCGCCACTAGGCTGTCTTATGGGCGAGAGATTAAACAAACAGACTTAATCCAATCCTAATACTTACATTCAGTTAAACCATATTCCAAAGTTCAACAGATAACAACCCTAATGGTGAATTGCATACGGGCAGACAGGGTGGTGAACAATCCATTTCAACAGTGCTAATATTATCTGGTATAGTAAAGTCTACGAAATTAGACGACGACATACAATCAACTACAACTCATAACAATGATAACAAATTTATCGATAAAACAGTGATTCTAAGATCTCGGCAAAAATGAAACTAGGTATTCGACGACGCTAATCGAAGCGAATACGCATTTGATCACATATGTAATCAAATGAACAACATAGACGAATAATTGACCAAATAAAAGGTCTTTTGAGAAGAAATGAAAACAGGGGCGGCCAAGAAGAAAATTAAACAAATCGAACTAACAAAGAACACACAAGCAACACATACCTAATTAAAAATAGATAGGAAAAAAGGAGATTACCTCGAACGCAATCGAAATCGAAGCAAAGCCCGGACTGTTTTGAGCTTGGCCTTGGATTTGAAGTCTAAAGGACTTTAATTGAGATGTTCTCCAGCGAGAACATCCCAATTAAACTCTATTAGGCTTCAACTTCTCTCGAGTCCAAACAGAGATTCTAATTTGAAATCTAGGGTTCATAGGCTCGGATTTGGGACTTGGGGCTTTGGGTTCGATTCGAGCAAAACCAAAACTGGTGGGGGTATGAGGGAGGTCATGGGAGCCTATAGTGTGATTTTGGGGTTGGTTGGAATGGTTTTTGTTTTGGCTCGGATCTTCAACTGGATATTCGAGAAGTTAGGGACTGATTCGAAACAAATGGTTAGTAGATTTGGACTCAGGGTGTTTGGAAGATCGTCCGGTGTTATTTTGGTGGCCGTTGGCCTACCGGAGCAGCCGTGAGGCGATTTCCGGCGGGCGGAACACGGCGGTGGACGGCGAGATAATTAGTCTCTAAGAGAGACGATAGGTGTGAGGGGAGGGGTCTGGCTTGGGGGGGCGGGGTGTGAAGGTGAGATTATATATGACTCAGGAGATTAAATCCTGATCGTTGGATCATTTACGACCAACGACCAGGATTTCCTCCCTTAAACCCAAACGGTGTCGTCTGGCTAAGTTACGGTCTGAGTCTTTGAAGCTTGGTTGATTAATCTGGGCCGTTGGATAACAAAATCCAACGGTCCAGATCAACGGGGCCAGTTGGGCAGATCGGGTGAGGATTAACTGGGCCGGGTAGGGACGGTTTGGGGCATTTTGTTTGGGCCTTGTTGTGTTGAAATTGGGTTTTTCCCTATCTCTTCATTTCCTACAACTAAACTCTATATATATATATATATATATATATATATATATATATATATATATATATATATATATATATATATATATCAGATTAACTTGTAACACAATTAATTTTTACTAACATACATAATTAAATACCAAATCACACAATTGTACATTAAATGACACAAAGGCAATGAATACGTATTTTTGTAATTTTCTTTTCTTTAAAACTTAAACACGGTTCGGTTAATTCCTAAACGCACAATTGAACTCCGAAATGCGCGCACGCGACATATATTTGTATTTTCTATTAATTTTAAACAAATAGACACGCACAGATAAATAAAAATAACACAAAATCCACAAAAATCACACACAACACAAAACTATTTTATTTTTGAATTTTTTTGGGAGTAATTCTCATGTAAGGCAAAAATCACGTGCTCACAGCTGCCCCTCTTTGCGCGGAAACATGAAGAGTTTTCGTGCAAAGATAAGTGAGCGGATACGAGCGATTTTTTCCCGTTCAAACACTCCGTATGAAGCATTTTTTGGAAGAGTTTGACCGAACCTTTGCTTCAGAAGGTCTCCTACATATCCCTGGCTAAAAGGGAATCAGGTCAATGTAGTTCGGGAAGTTCTGGTAGCTGGAACTACCCTGACTGTTGCGATCTTGTTGTTATTGCTGTTACCGCTGTTACCGCTGTTGCCAATGCTTAACTGATCCCCTTATTACACCGTGCTAAACAAAATAAGAAGCTAGACTAAGTTACGGTGCTACAAATTCTTATCTATCCTTTTTAACTTGATCTTGTCATGCTCCTTGCCATCCTGTCTGACTTGATGTTCTTTCTGATGCTTCTTCTCTTCTGCCAATTGTTATTTCGGCCTATCTTGATTGCCGAACCCCGACCATTGTATCCTTCTCTATGATCTTCGAACTATTCTCCTTTGCAATCTGAATCTATCTTTTCTGATCCTTGTTGCCTCCCTTTGCTTACGAACTTGGATTCATGCCGGAGATTTCTGTTACATTCAACCGCTTTCCTCAGCCAAATTAAAAATAGATCTCCACTCCATTCTTCAGGCGGGCTCCCTAACTTCCACTATAACTTCGAGATAAATCGCCACTCCATTCTCCAGGCAGGCTTCCTGACTTCAACTATAACTTCAAAACTAAATCGCCACTCCATTCTCCAGGAGGGCTCCCTGACTTCACCTACAACTTCAAAATAAAATCGCCACTCCATTCTCCAGGCGGGCTCCCTGACTTCAACTACTACTTCAAAATAAAATCGCCACTCCATTCTCCAGGCGGGCTCCCCGACTTCAACTACTACTTCAAAATAAAATCGCCACTCCATTCTCCAGGCGGGCTCCCTGACTTCAACTACTACTTCAAAATAAAATCACCACTCCATTCTCCAGGCGGGCTCCCCTGACTTCAACTACTACTTCAAAATAAAATCGCCACTCCATTCTCCGGGCGGGCTCCCTGACTTCAACTACTACTTCAAAATAAAATCGCCACTCCATTCTTCGGGCGGGCTCCCCGACTTCAACTACTACTTCAAAATAAAATCGCCACTCCATTCTCCGGGCGGGCTCCCCGACTTCAACTACTACTTTAAAATAAAATCGCCACTTCATTCTCCGGGCGGGCTTCCTGACTTCAACTACTATTTCGAAATAAATCGCCACTCCATTCTCCAGGCGGGCTTCCTGACTTCAACTACAACTTTTAAATAAATTCGCCACTCCATTCTCCAGGCGGGCTTCCTGACTTCAACTATAACTTCGAAACTAAAATCGCCACTCCATTCTCCAGGCGGGCTCCCTGACTTCAACTATAACTTCAAAACTAAAATCGCCACTCCATTCTCCAGGCGGGCTCCCTGACTTCAACTACTCACTAACTCCATCCCATCCACGTCGCCTTCCTTTGCTTTCTGTACCATTTCTTCTTCCTCCATCGCCTATCGGGCCACTTTTCTTCTGAATTATCTTGTCCTGGAATTGCTTTCCCCTGGGTCGTATTACTTTTCTTTTGGCTGCTGGGGATATCTTTGGAACTGTTTACTCATCTGCTGGGGATGATGCTGCTGAGGAAGTATTCTTTGTTTCCTTCACCCCTCATTCTCTTCCTTCTTCCCATACCTCCTCTGGAACTCACGCTTTTGCTTCCTCGAGCAAATTATGGGATATAATACTGCTGGGGGAATCTCGAAGCCATTGTTTCATTTTTCCAACAACTGCTGGGGATGATACCATGCTCAAAGATCATCCCATCGTGTTGTCTGGCCTTTCTCAAAACTATTCTGCTCGGAGCTGGTATTTCCCGAAGTCTTGTGTTGCTTTCTACCCTTATCCATTGGGTCTTTGCTTTCAAGAAAATTTTCGCAACGGGAGAAAATTTTCTGTCCCAGTTTGATAAACTTCTGGATGGTATGCTTTTCCGCCAACGAACCCTCTTTTCCTGCTTTTAAATCAAAGAAAAATTGTTAGTTTCAAAACGCGGTGAGTGGTCGTGCCACTCTTTTTGGGGCCATTTTCTTTTCTCTTCCAGCCGCTTGGCCTCCCTCGGACTTTTGAGGATGACGTTGACGCTTGCTGGGGACGATGCTCTTTCCACGAGCGGTTTCTCATCTTTTCTTTTCACTCCAATCTTTGGTTTGATCCGACTCTTTTTAGTCGGTGATCTGTTGCGTGAAATCATCTTTCGGACGTGCCACATGTGTCCATCATACTCCGTAATCCCTGTGAACCTTCCAATCAACCTGTCGTTCCAATCTTACTATCGGAACGATTTCTGCCTTATTGCCTCGTTCCACGCCTATTCATTTTCATTATACTGCTTTGGGAGACTTGGTAGTAAGCTTTGAAAAGTCAATTTTTGAAAAAAATGAATGAAAGAAAAGAAGGGAATGCTGACCGCAAATGACAAAAAGAAGAGGAAAACTTTTCCGAACTCAAAAATGAAAACTTATCTGAATGTGTGACTGATCCAATGGTTATGCCGTTCCTTGGAGATTAAACTACCCAGTCTTTTCATGTCAATCACTTTCTGATACCGCGTTCTGCTAGAGGTAAACGGATATCCAAACCTTGTCTCATGCAGACATCTTGTAACCATCTCGTCCTGTCACCTCACGGTGCCCTTCAAAGGGTTTTCACTAATGAGATTCTCTCATTTCTCTCTATCTCCCGTCGCCTTAAGGTGCCCGTAAAGGTTTTCACCCCAAGACTCTCTCATTTTATTTCTCTCAACTTTCTTCGCCTTAAGGTGCCCGCGAGGGTTTTCACCGTTAAGACTCTCTCCTTTATGCTTTCTTTCCCTGCGGCGGGGTATCACCCATGAGATTCCCTCTAGAGCGTTATCCCCTTTCGGCTTGTGCATCCTGGATTCAATCGAGGGTCGGGATGTCGCTTTTGGATTTCATTCACATGACTTGGCATTTCTCAAATACTGATCGAGAGGTCTTTCTGGTTCTTAATGTGGTTTGTGCGCGTGAGGCTAAAGAAAAGGGGTTCAACCTCAACGGTTAGCTCATTACAACTTTCGGAATCCGCACTATCTTTCAAACGAAATAATGACTTCTGCCCCAGTTTTGTTGCTTGGGGAACTTTTGAGTTTTATTTTATTATGACCGAGCCGTGTGGCGCCTACGTATCCTTCTTGAGGAATCAGGTCGAACGTAGTTCACTTTTTCTTGTGTTTTTTTCTTTGTTTCTTTTTTCTATTTTGTTACACATCTTCCTTGGTGATTCCGAAAGAGGGTATATGAAAGAATTATTAAGGCTCAAAGGGGAAAACAAAGGTTAAAGTGTTTGGGTAGTAGAAAAAATCGCCTCTGTCATTTCATTCTCCGAAAAATGCCAAAATACACACAAACGAAACCAAACGTTGACAAATACATTAAAGAATTACACATAATATCTCTTGACTGCATCAGAATTGATAGCCATATCGGTGCATCTTCCCTCAACATCAGTTAGGCATAGAGCGCCGTTGGATAATACTCTAGTCACCACAAATGGTCCTTGCCAATTTGGAGCGAACTTGCCTTTCGCTTCGGCCTGATGTGGTAGAACTCTCCTCAGCACATGTTGTCCCACTTCAAATTTCCTGGGACGTACCTTCTTGTTATATGCTCTCGCCATTCTCCTTTGATACAATTGGCCGTGACATACCGCTGTCAATCTCTTTTCGTCGATCAAGCTCAATTGCTCTAATCGGGTTTTGACCCACTCGTCGTCATCAATCTCAGCTTCAGCGACAATTCGGAGGGATGGGATTTCAACTTCTGCTGGTATTACTGCTTCAGTCCCGTATACCAACAAGTAAGGAGTTGCACCTACCGAAGTCCGGACGGTAGTGCGATAACCCAACAACGCAAATGGTAACTTTTCATGCCACTGCCTAGACCCTTCTACCATCTTCCTCAATATCTTCTTTATATTCTTATTTGTTGCCTCAACCGCACCATTTGCTTTGGGACGATACGGCGTGGAATTTCGGTGTGTGATCTTGAACTGTTGGCAGACCTCTTTCATCAATCCACTGTTAAGATTTGCACCGTTATCTGTAATGATTATATTTGGAATTCCAAACCTACAAATGATGTGGGAGTGTACGAAGTCCACCACCGCCTTCTTGGTCACCGATTTGAATGTTTTGGCCTCCACCCACTTGGTAAAATAATCGATCGTTACCAGGATGAACCTATGACCATTGGAAGCCGCAGGCTCTATAGGTCCAATAACATCCATACCCCATGCAACAAACGGCCATGGTGCTGACATTGTGTGCAATTCGGTTGGTGGAGAATGAATCAAATCTCCGTGTATCTGGCACTGATGGCATCTTCGCACGAAACTTATACAATCACGCTCCATCGTGAGCCAGTAGTATCCTGCTCGAAGAATCTTCTTTGCCAATACGTATCCGCTCATGTGTGGTCCACACACTCCCGAGTGTATATCTGTCATCACTGTTGTGGCTTGACTTGCATCTATACATCTCAACAATCCCAAATCCGGGGTTCTTTTGTACAACACCCCTCCACTAAGGAAAAATCCGTTCGCCAACCGCCGAATAGCTCGCTTTTGGTCTCCAGTTGCTTGCTCTGGGTATACTCCTAACCTGAGGTATTCTTTGACATCATGAAACCATGGCTCACCATCCATCTCTTCTTCTATCATATTACAATAAGCATGTTGATTCCGGACCTGGATATGTAACGGATCGACACGAACCTTGTCCGGGTGATGTAGCATTGACGCTAAAGTAGCTAGAGCGTCGGCAACCTCATTATGCATCTGTGGGATGTGCCTGAATTCTACTGATCGAAAGCGCTTGGTCAGATCATGCAAGCACTGACGATATGGGATAAGCTTTAAATCTCTGGTTTCCCATTCTCCCTGAATCTGATGTACCAGAAGGTCCGAGTCCCCCAAGACCAAGACGTCCTGTACATCCATGTCCACCGCTAATCGCAACCCCAAGATACATGCCTCGTACTCAGCCATATTATTGGTGCAATGAAAACGCAGTTGAGCAGTAACGGGATAATGATGTCCTGTTTCAGATATGAGCACAGCCCCTACTCCGACTCCTTTTGCGTTCGCCGCTCCGTCGAAGAAGAGCTTCCACCCTGGATCCTTGGTTAGTTCTAACCCCTCAATTTGCAATACTTCTTCGTCTGGAAAATACGTCCTCAAAGGTTCGTATTCGTCATCAACATGATTTTCAGCTAAGTGATCGGCCAATGCTTGTGCTTTCATAGCCGTCCTTGTCACGTATATGATGTCGAACTCTGTAAGTAATATTTGCCATTTTGCCAACCTCCCTATAGGCATGGGTTTCTGGAAAATATACTTCAACGGATCCAGACGCGAACTGAGGTAAGTGGTGTAAGAAGACAAATAATGTTTCAACTTTTGGGCTACCCAAGTCAAAGCGCAACATGTCTTTTCTAGATGAGTGTACTTGACCTCGTGGATCGTGAATTTCTTACTGAGGTAATAGATGGCCCGTTCCTTCCTGCCAGTAAGATCATGCTGCCCCAGTACGCAGCCGAACGAATTCTCCAAAACCGTCAGATAGAGAATCAGGGGTCTACCTGGTTCGGGCGGAACTAGTACGGGTGGGTTTGACAGATACCCTTTGATTTGATCAAACGCTTCCTGACATTCCGTCGTCCATTCTATCGCCGCGTCTTTCTTCAACAGACGGAATATGGGTTCACAGGTTGCTGTAAGCTGAGCAATAAACCTACTGATGTAATTTAACCTTCCCAACAGACTCATTACCTCTGTTTTATTCTTCGGCGGGGGTAACTCCTGAATGGACTTGATTTTGGATGGGTCCAACTCAATGCCCCGTCGGCTGACGATGAATCCTAGCAATTTTCCTGACGGAACTCCGAATGCGCATTTGGCCGGATTGAGCTTGATGTCGTATCTTCGAAGTCTTTGAAAGAACTTCCCGAGGTCAGCAACATGGTCTTCTTGACGTCTGGATTTTACGATCACATCATCCACGTACACTTCAATTTCCTTGTGTATCATGTCATGGAATACCGTAGTCATCGCCCTCATATATGTTGCCCCTGCATTCTTCAAACCGAACGGCATCACTCGGTAGCAATAAGTCCCCCACGGTGTGATAAAAGCCGTCTTTCCTGCGTCCTCTTCATCCATCAAAATCTGATGATATCCCGCATAACAGTCCACAAAGGATCCGATTTCGCGTCCGGCGCAATTATCAATCGGGATATGGATATTGGGAAGCGGGAAATTATCCTTAGGACTCGCCTTGTTGAGGTTGCGATAGTCCACACATACTCTGGATCTTTCCGTCTTTCTTTGGCACCGGTACTACGTTAGCCAACCATTCGGGGTATCGAGTGACGCGAATGACTTTCGCCTGCAACTGCTTGGTTACTTCCTCCTTGATCTTCACACTCATCTCCGTCTTGAATTTCCGCAGTTTCTGCTTGACGGGAGGATATGCCGGATCAGTGGGTAATTTATGAACCACTAGATCAGTGTTGAGTCCCGGCATGTCGTCGTACGACCATGCGAAAATGTCTTTAAACTCCATGAGTGTTTTGATCAACTCTTCTCTCAGGTTTGGTTCAATATGGACACTTATCCTGGTTTCTTTGACGTCATCCGTGTTCCCCAGATTAACGGCCTCAGTATCATTTAAATTTGGTTTGGGTTTTTCCTCGAAGTGACTCAATTCTTCACCGATTTCTTCTACGGCTTCATCATCGTCGTACTCTGACTCACTCTCGTCACTTCTTATTTCATGCGTTATTATTTCCAAACCCGATTGACTTTCTAGACTGGGTTGATTAATCTTTAAGCACGCCATGTCATTAAGATCAGTTGAAAGAAGGCTGTTCAGAAAAGTTAAAAAGAAGAAAAATAAACAAAATTAGACACGAAGGGAACCAAATTTCATTAATGGGTACAGTACAAGGAGAAACAAACTTGCAAACTTAAATAAAAAATGAACTAAAACAACTGGATTTTACTCCGGGGACAACCCCCAACACAAAATTTCGAAAGAAAACAATCCAAAACAAACTACCAAGACTCCTTCCGGACAGGGAGAGGAGTAGCCTTCCAATTATTCAGTTTTGCCTTTGGTCCCACAAACTGTATCTCGGCATGGCTGGATCCTTCACCATCCTCGAGCATACATACATCTGCGAATAGGTCCTCGAACTTCCTTAAGAACTCTTCGTCCGGCCTAATCGTAGGACCGGGAATCTTTGTCGTCGGATGTCCTCTTACTCCAGACCTGACGAAAGATTGGGAAAGGCGTGGAACAGGCTTCGGGAGCACCCATGTCTTCTGCTTACTCCTCTTGGCTCGCCGGATGTCCTCTGATGTTGGCTTGAATCCCAAGCCGAAGGTTCCCAAGTTTTCGACCACGGATACCGGTTGTATGATTCCTTGCAGAGATGCACCTAGACCTTTGCCGGGTATGAAACCATGTCTCAACATTTCATGCGCCACCATGACGTCTGCAGTAATTATTCTGTCATTGGGAAAGCATTCCCCTTCTGGAACTCGGTTGGCGGATACCACATCGCATATCTGGTATACCCATGGCCCAACATCTTCTTCTGTCTCAACAAAGGGGATGATGGTGCCTGATTGTAGATCATTCTCTCCATGGACGACGATCTCCTGTTGGTCCCACTCAAACTTGACGAGTTGGTGTAAGCTGGATGGAACTGCTCTTGCGGCATGGATCCATGGTCGCCCTATCAGAAGGTTATATGACACCACCATGTCCAGCACCTGGAATTCCATGGTGAACTCCACTGGCCCAATTGTCAAGATTAACACTATGTCACCAACCGACGCTTTGCCTCCTCCATCAAACCCTCGAACACATATGATGTTCTTGCGTATCCTGCCGATGTCCACTTTCAACTTGTCCAGTATGGAGAGAGGACAGATGTTAGCGCTGGATCCATTATCGACAAGGACTTTGGTAACCACCGCCTCCTCACACTTTACCGTAAGATATAAAGCCTTGTTGTGCTCGGTGCCTTCCTCATGCAACTCATCATCGGTGAAGGTGATCCGATTCGCTTCGAAGATCCTATTGGTGATCTTCTCCAGATGATTTACTGAGATTTTATCAGGTACGTGCGCCTCATTCAGAATTTTCATCAAAGCTCGCCGATGTTCTTCAGAATGTATCAGCAAAGATAGCAATGATATTTGCGCGGGAGTCTTCTTCAGCTGCTCTATGACAGAATAGTCATGCATCTTCATCTTTTTCAAGAATTCTTCTGCCTCTTCATCAGTTACCGGCTTTTTCAATGCCGTCGGAGTGATCTTCCTCAATTCCGCGGGGGCAAAACATCTCCCCGAGCGGGTCAAACCTTGCGCTTTGCAAACTTCCTCTTTCACTTCCTTTCCTTTGTAGGTTGTTGCAATCCGAGCATAATTCCATGGAATAGCCCGGCTATCAGTTATCGGCAACTGTATTGCTGGCTTGATGATGAAAGGATCCATTCGAACGCCTGCTACCGTCAAGACGGGTTTGGTTGCTACCCCTGGTACAGTTATTTTTACTTCCCCCGACCTCACCGGCACTTTGTTCACGCTTCCCTTTTCTGCTTCCGACCCCCTTTGTACGTCCTTCTTGCAAATGAGTGACTCGTCAAGGCTTGGCCCTTTTCTCATTCCTACCCCGCTAGACTTGATCATCATTACAGTCTGAGAGGTTTTCTCCTTTCCTTCTTCTACCCGTACCAACTCGATCATGTTGGTCTCATGATGAGTTGGAAGTGGGTTTTGGTTGATGTTGGGTTCTGTTGGCGTCTGGACCTCAATCCTGCGAGTGTCGATGAGCTCTTGGATGGCTGTTTTCAACCTCCAACACTTTTCTGTGTCGTGTCCCGGACATCCTGAGCAATATGCACAATTTACTGAGTGATCCAGGTTCTTCGGAAGAGGGTATGGCAGTTTAGCTTCAACCGGATTCGGCAACCCTACTTGCTTTAACCGGTGAAACAGACTGGTGTAAGATTCCCCCAAGGGAGTGAAATTCTTCGACCTTGGCGCCCTGTCGCCCTTGAATGCCTGATTCGGACGAAAACTAGCGCCCGAGGGGTTTCTGTAAGCTCTTGGGGGTGGGTAATTGCTTTGCGGGTTTGGTGCACGCCACGGTGCATGAACGGGAGGTGCAGAATAGGACTGTGCATGATGGACAGTGAAATGGGGATCGGGTGTTGGATAGTAATGTTGCGGGTGGTTGTATGGATTGTGGAAGTAATTTTGGTGGTGAGGCTGGGGCGGGCTATATTGGGGCGCAGGGCCTCTGTTTCTGAACCATGTCCCGGACTCGACCGCCGCGACTTCCTCCTTCCTCTTTTTCCCCAGTACTCCTCCAGTACCGCTTTGGATAGCCTGAGTGGTGGCCTTCAATGCTGAATAGCTCATGATCTTGTTGGTTTTCAAACCTTCTTCGATCATAGCCCCCATTTTAATCACCTCAGTGAATGACTTTCCTACGAACGTCACCAGATGTCCGAAATAGGTTGGCTCTAGTGTTTGTAAGAAGTAATCCACCATCTCGTTCTCTCTCATAGGCGGATCCACCCTAGCTGCCTGTTCCCTCCAGCGGAACCCAAATTCTCTGAAACTCTCGGCGGGTTTCTTTTCTATCTTTAGCAATGACAAACGGTCCGGGACTATTTCAAGGTTGTACTGGAACTGGCCAATGAATGCTTGAGCCAAATCATCCCACGTAAACCATCTGCTGGGATCCTGCCTAGTGTACCATTCTAGTGCATATCCCCCCAAACTCTGACCAAAGTAAGCTATCAGAATTTCGTCCCGTCCTCCAGCTCCTCGCATTTTACTGCAAAACCCTCGCAAGTGGGCCACTGGATCACCATGCCCCTCGTATAGGTCAAATTTGGGCATTTTAAACCCTGCTGGCAACTGGACATCCGGAAATGGACACAGATCCTTGTAAGCGACACTGACCTGGTTGCCCAAACCGTGCATATTCTTGAAGGACTGCTCCAGGCTTTTAACTTTTCTAATAACTTCCTCATGTTCCGAACTTTGGAAGTGCTTTTCTGGTTCTGCCGGGTTATCCTAATGAGGGGTGTGTGGATGTGGTTCGGGAGCCCTGAAGGTAGGCTCGGGAGGGTAGTAAGAATTGTCGTGGATTTGAATATGCGGCTCCCCGGGCGACTTTTGTAGAGTAGCGGGTGGGGGTGCCACAAAAACAGGAGTGATTGGAGGAGGATTTTGTTTGGCTGTTGGAATTTGGGTGACATAAGGGTTTTCCCCTTGGTAGTATGGATAGATTGGGGCGCTTGTCGAAGGATCGAGGGGTGGATGTTCTGGAGCGGATGCGACAGTAGGGTGGTTTGGTGAAGACTGTACCCTAGCCCAGGCCAGGTGCATCTCTGTTATCTGCTGTTTCAACCGGTCTACCTCTTCTTTCATTATTTGTATTTCCGACCTCTCTTCTTCGAGGCTCTTGCCGGAACTAGACATGCTTGCTGTAACTGGCCCTTTGGATCTAGTACGGTAATGATGGCTGGCCAGTATATTCTGTCAAACCAACTGCTAAACTTTTCCGGAAATGCAACAAACTTGTTAGTTTACCGAGTTTGACAGATATGTTATAGCACGTTGGATGCAATGCACCTAACCAAATAACCCTTTCTACATGTACTCTTAACATGCGTCATTCCAGCTTTTTCTTTTTCTTTTTCTTTTTCTTCTTTTTTTTTCTTTTTCGACTATCTTTGAAAGCCTTATTGTTATTTAACCTTTGGATTCTTTTCCTTTCTTTTTAGTGGTGGTCGAATCTTATATGGATTGCCTACGTATCACGTTCTCGCGTGAATCAGACCGAGCGTAGTTCTGGTAACAAGATTGTGGCAAAATTCAGTAACTTTTATATCAAACAAAACCTTAAAGTTACAAAACATGGCTTACAACGATCGAAAAATAGAGGAATGCTTGACTCGAAAAATAAAACGCCAACCGACTTGACTCGATATTTCGAAATACATTTTTAAATCAGAAGTCTAATGCTCCAAAATTCCCGGGAGCCCGCGAGGCATCATTCGGCCTTGCCGCGGGTCTCGGTGTGAGGTCCTTGTGCAGTCCCCTTAAATCCCTCATGATCTGATGAACATAGCCCATAACCGAAGCAAAAAGGGCAGGGCGGGGCATCTGTTCGCAAGCTAAACACTTCATAGTGACATAGTGCCCTATTTCTCCAATTCTATCCTTGATCATGTCCCTTTCCCTGAGTAGTTGCTCTATCTGCTGGTTTTTCGCCCCCAATCTTCGAGCATTGTTGGTGACTTGGTCTAGGAGCCTATCTACTTGTTCTTGCAGTCGGGCCATCAGATCGTGACAACGGTCGAGGTCGGTCCTGGCATCTCGGGCTTGCTTGAAAACCCGCTCCCTGAGGATAACATTTGCTTCCCTTAGACTAGAGATGATCTCAGTGTAATCTTCTTCTATCCGTTGCAGGTGAAGTGCATGTTGATGTGCCTCCTTTCTCCAGCTAGCACGGACCCTCATTGTTTGGGCCTTTGATTCTTCCAATTCTCTTTGGACATCGGCAACTTGGCTTCTCAAACCCTTTATCAACTTTTCGTCTGCTCGACTCCTCGACTGTCTGTCAGCATCCCTTTTCATTTGTTGGATTTGAGCCCTCAAAAAGTCATTTTCTTGTGCCAACTTCTTTTTATCTCCTTCGTCGGCGGCGGCTTGCATATCCCTTTCAAATTGAAGATCTTGGACCCGTTGCTCTATCTTGCCAATCCTTGTTCTATAAACCTCTTCCTTGGCTAACCAGTCCCATTGTTCTTGTGACGCTTCAGCAAATTCCCTGAGGTGAGGTCTTTTGGCTGGTCTTTCGCCCGATGTTTCTCCTTTGTACCAAGTAAGATATCTAGGTGCAACCTTTCCTCTAGCTCGATCATGCACACAAGTGTTTGCCTCTAGATATTGGCATTTTCTCCAGATCTGGCGGACCCTCGCTTCTGGGAATTGACCATCGGGACCAATTTCAATAACCTGGGTACTCAGGTCTTCTTCTTTGGGTACTATCTGGCACCTTCCGAGCTGTCTCAACACTCGATGGGGCGCATAAGGTTGAATACTTTTAAGTCCCATTAAGAGAAAGGGGGACCTAGCCGCTGGCATGTACACGATTCTGTCTATCTGCAACCAACCCAACGTCCATTGTATTTGACTCGCGTTGAGAGCCTGAAAGTATGCCCTCCATGCCAATGTTCCTTCAGGCAGGACGGCCCTATCGATCCTTGTATAGAATTCGCTTATGCAAGTTTTCTCGACCAACCCATATCTCAAGAATTGGGTGCGGCGACACAGGTGCTCGATCATCCACATCTGTAGCAGTAAATTACAGCCTTCGAAAAAATCTCCCCCGGCTTTGCAGATTGTGAGGGCTCGATATATGTCCGATAGTATCATAGGAGCAAGAGTACTTTCGCTTTGGTCAAGCAAAGTACTGACGACTCCGGCTACCTTTATATCAATGTTCCCGTCTTTCCTTGGGAATACCACGAGTCCTAAAAAGGCTATCATGAAAGCAACTCGTCTGTGCTCCTCCCATTTCTGGCGATTACCCTTGCTGCATAATTTGTTTTCTAGCTTGTCGAAACCTCCTGCATGACCGTACCTTTGATAGATGAAGTTTAAAGTACAAAACCCTTGTGCTAGATCTGGGTTACGTACCGTTCTGGCCGTCTTCAGTGAGTCTAAAAACCGGTGTACGGCGACAACCCTGGGGGCGATTAGATATTGATGCCCCAATGGTATATCGGTGTTTCCAATGTATCCGGTCATCTCCTCAACAATTGGGGTGAGCTCGAAGTCCGAGAAGTGAAAGACATTGTGCGCGGAGTCCCAATATGTGACTAAGGCTCTTATGATGTCCCCACGAGGTTTTATTTCAAGCAGACCTGTGAGACCTTTCAAATACTTTTTAACCTCATCCTGCCCTTCTTGGCCTAGATCATCCCACCATAGCCGTATTTGTACCGGGATTTTAGTCGTGAGTGAAAAGGGTTCATTTTGAATCGTGCTCATCCTGCACATTTATTTAAAGAAAACGATCATTTTGGCTGGCAATGATTTTTTTTTCAAAATTTACAGATTTTGGTATATTTTTTTTTTTTGAAAAAATGGCAAGTTGGACCCGACGGGGGTTGCCTACGTATCTCACATCCGGTGAGAATCAAACCCGCGTAGTTCGGTCCGTCAAGACAAACTATTTTCTTTTATTGACCGACAAAGAAAACACATTTTGTTAAGAAACACATTTTCTTTTATTGACCGACAAAGAAAACACATTTTGTTAAGAAACACATTTTCTTTTATTGACCAACAAAGAAAACACATTTTGTTAAGAAACCCTATTGTCGGCAAAGTCAACCTTCCGTTGTCTCTTATTAGCAAACTATTGATTCTGTTGGTAAGACACATTTTTGTATTTTTCTGAAAATATCTATTTACTCATACTGTTTCCTTTTGTTTTTCATTTCTCCTCAGTATTTAAAAGCCGGTCAGCATGCAAGTTCGAATAAATGCTTGAAACAAACATGGCATAGCAGGATGGTCTTTCATTTCAGATTGCCTGTCCTAGACGGACCCAACCCCTGTGTTGAGTCCCCTAAGTCAAATGCAACGTGATGCAAATAAGCGTTTCCTACTAGGGATCCGGTATGCGGTTATGTTATTCTAAGTTAAAAACCTCGGTGCATGATCTAGACTGTGTACCCAAGCGGACAACTCGAGCTGAGGAAGGAGCTCCTTTCCGGGAACCAAAAGGCCAACCAGCTTAGAAACTTTCCGAGCCTCTTTATTATTTCGGGTTATGACACTAACAGAATAAGGAGTCTCAACCAGTGAGCACATCCCGGGGGTGAGAAGTGAAGGGTTTGCGGCACAGTTTTATATACAGTTCACGTAATATCAAAGCGGTAGACATATAGCAGTTTGTATCTACAGTGCAACTATTATCAAAGCGGTAGACATGTAGCACATTAATTAAACATGTAATAAAATCAGATATAGACAAAACAACAATTTAAATGAGCTCGAGTTCTTAGACCACGAACCGAAGTTCGAGGTCATCGTCCCCAGCAGAGTCGCCAGAGCTGTCACACCTCCTTTTTACGCACCCGCGAGGGCGCAAGGGAGTTTTTCCAATTAAAGGACAATCGAGACGGGATTAGTTTATTTAATTCAGAGTCGCCACTTGGAAAAATAATGGTGTCCCAAGTCACCGGTTTAATCCCGAACCGAGGAAATTTATGACTATGTAATACAGTCTGCGAAACTAGAAACCTGGATAAGGAATTCTGTTAACCCGAGAGAAGGTATTAGGCACTCCCGGATTCCGTGGTTTTAGCACGGTCGCTCAATTGCAATTTTTGTTTCTATCTGATTCTTTTATATATTTTAACTATGTGCTTTTAATGTTCCGCTTTTAATTTTAAGAAAAATTCGACGTCACGAAAACACATTTCGAGTCACACCGCAACCAGTACGCCTGTGACTTTAATGTATTTCAGTTTCATCGAGAGTAAGATTTGGGTCACATAAATGCGCACCCGTATTTAGGGAAGTGATTTATTTACAAATCGTGCCTAAAGAGTCTATCGTGTTGTTAACTTTGGGAAAGACCGTAAAATTTGCTAAACGGTCCTTCCAAATCTATGTTCTCATGACAGTTATTTGAGGGCCCCGCAATTTAGGTAGTTTTGTTTGGCGAGGCTCATCTCATTTTAAAGGACAATCCTAACGCAACTATAATTTCTACATGTTTCATCTCTAATCATAAATGAGAGTAAGACGGGTTACTTAAAGCTAGTTAACAAGAATGAAGGATTAACGTGACTTAACGTAATTTATTAATGACATGTTACCAATTATAATATTGGCCTAATTATTAATGATGCTGAAACTTCATTTTTAACGCAAAACAGTCTTCTGAATACAAGCTATATCTATTTATAGGCCCGCGTGAAAAACGGAAAAATTCTTTTATTATTCAACTACGAATCAAATGAAGCTAATATTATTACTTCTAATTGTTCAAGGAGTTCTATAGTCTAACTATCCATTGTAAAGTTAATAACGGATTCTAACAGCTTCAAGCTATTCCAATTCGATTATTAAATTTCCAATTCAATCACAGTTCAATCAATATGCTAAACTATCAAATACCATTTCCAAGCTATTTCAAATTTACAATTCATAGTTTAAGTTTATACAAATCATAACAAAGTTGCACAAACAATCGAAATACATTACGTAAATTTCCAGATTACATCTAAGCTTATAATCCAGAGTACAAGTTAAGTCAATATAACTTCCAGGAGCAGACAAACAGGATATCATCTTTCAGCTTTGAAATTACATCAAGTCATAGATTCGAAATGTGTACCTGGAAATTACATTGAGGATAAATCAGTGGCAGCAACAGAAAACAACAATAACAACAGCAACAAGGCAGGACAGTAACAGCAAGCCAGCCAACAGCACCTCAGCAGACCAGCAGTAACAAAACCAACACACTCAATGAACTAGATACAATACTCAGCAACCAATGACCCAGAAATAATCAGGTGCTACCACATTCAGTGAACCAGCTATAACACTCAGTAACAAACGAGCCAAAGGTAATCAAACTCCACCAATCAGTGAACCAGTAGCTAAACTTTGACACCAAACAGCAAACAAAACAGACCACAGCAGTGGCTAAGATGCAGCACTAACAGTGGCCAAACAACAGTCACCAGCAAACCAAACACAATCAAACCAGTGGCAATCTCTCAGCAAACCAGTAACCCCAACTCCACCAACAAACAAACGACCCCAAATCTATGCAAGGTATTTGTGTGAACTTCAAATAGGAACCCTATGAAACAATAGCTACTTTTACTGTCTCAGATTTCTATTTCCCAGCCCTATATCTCTGAATATCTAAGCCCTTGTGTGTTTTTCTATCACTGTTTTTCTCTCCAGGTCTCACTTCTGGATATATCTCCCCCTTTTTCATGCTTTACACTCCTACACTTATAGCTTTTCCCTCCTCTCCTGAATGCCTGCTCCCAATTAACTATTACCCTTGCCCACTCTTATCTCTGCCAAACCATGCTCTGCCAGTCCTATTGCCCCCTCTGTTTTAGCCACTAAGTTTTGCTTAAGTATGGGCTTTAATTAATTAAAATGAAAGTACAAACCTGGTGGAGTGTCCTGCTGTGATAGCAGGCTCCACTAGGCTGTCTTATGGGCGAGAGATTAAACAAACAGACTTAATCCAATCCTAATACTTACATTCAGTTAAACCATATTCCAAAGTTCAACAGATAACAACCCTAATGGTGAATTGCATACGGGCAGACAGGGTGGTGAACAATCCATTTCAACAGTGCTAATATTATCTGGTATAGTAAAGTCTACGAAATTAGACGACGACATACAATCAACTACAACTCATAACAATAATAACAAATTTATCGATAAAACAGTGATTCTAAGATCTCGGCAAAAATGAAACTAGGTATTCGACGACGCTAATCGAAGTGAATACGCATTTGATCACATATGTAATCAAATGAACAACATAGACGAATAATTGACCAAATAAAAGGTCTTTTGAGAAGAAATGAAAACAGGGGCGGCCAAGAAGAAAATTAAACAAATCGAACTAACAAAGAACACACAAGCAATACATACCTAATTAAAAATAGATAGGAAAAAAGGAGATTACCTCGAACGCAATCGAAATCGAAGCAAAGCCCGGACTGTTTTGAGCTTGGCCTTGGATTTGAAGTCTAAAGGACTTTAATTGAGATGTTCTCCAGCGAGAACATCCCAATTAAACTCTATTAGGCTTCAACTTCTCTCGAGTCCAAACGGAGATTCTAATTTGAAATCTAGGGTTCATAGGCTCGGATTTGGGACTTGGGGCTTTGGGTTCGATTCGAGCAAAACCAAAACTGGTGGGGGTATGAGGGAGGTCATGGGAGCCTATAGTGTGATTTTGGGGTTGGTTGGAATGGTTTTTGTTTTGGCTCGGATCTTCAACTGGATATTCGAGAAGTTAGGGACTGATTCGAAACAAATGGTTAGTAGATTTGGACTCAGGGTGTTTGGAAGGTCGTCCGGTGTTATTTTGGTGGCCGTTGGCCTACCGGAACCGCCGTGAGGCGATTTCCGGCGGGCGGAACACGGCGGTGGACAGCGAGATAATTAGTCTCTAAGAGAGACGATAGGTGTGAAGGGGGGGTCTGGCTTGGGGGGGCGGGGTGTGAAGGTGAGATTATATATGACTCAGGAGATTAAATCCTGATCGTTGGATCATTTACGACCAACGACCAGGATTTCCTCCCTTAAACCCAAACGGTGTCGTCTGGCTAAGTTACGGTCTGAGTCTTTGAAGCTTGGTTGATTAATCTGGGCCGTGGATAACAAAATCCAACGGTCCAGATCAACGGGGCCAGTTGGGTAGATCGGGTGAGGATTAACTGGGCCGGGTAGGGACGGTTTGGGGCATTTTGTTTGGGCCTTGTTGTGTTGAAATTGGGTTTTTCCCTATCTCTTCATTTCCTACAACTAAACTCTATATATATATATATACATATATATATATATATATATATATATATATATATATATATATATATATATATATATATATATATATATATATATATATATATATATATATAATCAGATTAACTTGTAACACAATTAATTTTTACTAACATACATAATTAAATACCAAATCACACCATTGTACATTAAATGACACAAAGGCAATGAATACGTATTTTTGTAATTTTCTTTTCTTTAAAACTTAAACACGGTTCGGTTAATTCCTAAACGCACAATTGAACTCCGAAATGCGCGCACGCGACATATATTTGTATTTTCTATTAATTTTAAACAAATAGACACGCACAGATAAATAAAAATAACACAAAATCCACAAAAATCACACACAACACAAAACTATTTTATTTTTGAATTTTTTTGGGAGTAATTCTCATGTAAGGCAAAAATCACGTGCTCACACAAGTTAGCTCACTTCATCCCAGTGTGTACTACATACTCCTCAGAGCGGTTGGCGGAGATATTTATCCGTGAGATTGTGAGATTGCATGGAGTTCCCATTTCTATTATATTAGACAGATGTACCTAGTTTACTTCTCAGTTATGGAGGACATTTCAGCGAGAGTTAGGTTCACAGGTAGAGCTGAGCACAGCATTTCATCCACAGACGGATGGGCAATCTGAGCGTACTATCAAATATTGGAGGACTTGTTGCGTGCTTGTGTCATTGATTTCTGTAGTTCATGGGCTAATTACTTTCCTCTTGCGGAGTTTGCTTATAATAATAGCTATCAGTCCAACATTCAGATGGCACCGTATGAAGCTTTATATGGGAGGCGGTGTAGGTCTCCAGTCGGTTGGTTCGATCCCGGCGAGGCTAGGTTGTTGGGGTCAGAGTTAGTCCAGGGTGCCTTAGACAAGGTGAATGTGATTCAGGAGAGACTTCGCACAGCTCAGTCGCGTCAGAAGAGTTATGCGGACCGGAAGGTCCGAGATGTGTCTTATTCAGTAGGTGAGAAGGTGTTGCTGAAGGTTTCGCCTATGAAGGGCGTTATGAGGTTAGGAAAGAAAGGTAAGTTAAGCCCAAGGTTTATTGGACCTTTTGAGGTGCTTAGGAAAGTTGGGGAGGTGGCCTACATGCTTGATTTGCCACCTAGTTTGTCGGGAGTTCACCCGATGTTCCATGTATCCATGCTCCGGAAGTATGTCGGAGACCCGTCTCATGTGGTAGACTTCAACACGATACAGCTAGATGAGGACTTGACTTATGATGTGGAGCCAGCAGCCATTTTGGGTCGACAGGTTCGTAAACTGAGATCTAAGGACATAGCTTCAGTAAAAGTGCAGTGGAGAGGTCGTCCCGTGGAGAAAGCGACTTGGGAGACCGAGCAGGAGATGCGGAGCAGATATCCACACTTATTTGATACTCCGGGTATGTTTCTTAACCCGCTCGCGGACGAGCGTTTGTTTAAGTTGGGGAGAATGTAATGACCCGGCCCGTCGTTACGGGAATTACCTCCCTGTTACCTTGAATTTTCATATTTTATGCTTTTATATCAGTATTAGAGTATATCGGGTGAGTTAGGGGTGATTAGAGTTGAAAATGAAGCAAATAGCATGATTGAAGGAAACTTGAATATGGAAAGTCAACCTAGAGTTGACTATCGAGTTAGAGTGCTCGGAATCGGATTCTGATGATTCGACTAGTTTCGGGGGATCATTTATGACTTAGGAGAGCAATCGGAATTGAATTCGGAGGTCCGGTGTAGTTTTAGGCTTGAATTTGCGAAGGTTGAATTTTTGGCGAAAACCGGATGGCAGGTGAGATTTTGATCCGGTGGTCAAAATGGAATTCTGACAATTTCTGTAGCTTCGTTATGTGATTTTGGATATGTCCGCAAATTTTTAGGTCATTCGAACGTCGTTTGACCGGGTTTTAGAATGAATGTTAGTTTTGGAAGTTTTGAAGAAACTTAGGCTTGAATCCGTGTGTAAATGATGATTTTTATGTTTAGGATGGTGTTTTAATGATTGGAATAAGTCCGTATCATGTGTTTGGAGTATGTTGGTGGCTTTCGTTGGGGTCCCGGGGGCCTCGGGATGAATTCGGGGGTCCAAACGGACCATTCTTTTTAAAAAAAGGAGAAGGATGGTTGCTGTCATAAATACAATAGGAATTTGCTCTCCGCGATTGCGGGGCGGGGGACGCGATCGCGTAGGGTTAGGGGGCTAGACCAATGCGATCGCAGGAGCAATAGTCGCGATACCGTAGAGTTAACCGGGTAGCCATCGCCATCGCATGAGTACCTACGCGATCGCGTAGGAGAGAAATGCGGTCTAGGGAATTTGTGATACGTGATCGCAAGAAGAGCGACGCGATCGCATGAGGCCGGTAATTTTGAGCATCGCGATCGCGTGAGGCGAGTCGCGATCGCGTAGAGGAAAATTGGCAGCCCAGGACTTTGTGCATCGTGATCGCGAGCCCAGTGTTGCGATCGGGTAGAGTTAAATGGCCTGGCAGTTGAATTAAATCACAGAACAGAGAGCTCACGGGTTCATTCACCCAAAACATAATTTTGAGCCCTAGAGAGAAGAAAACACGAGGAAAACACTGAGATATCATTGGGTATTCATCGGAGGTAAGATTCTTGACTCAAAAACATAATTTTATGGTAGAATTAACATCAATCTTCATGAATTTGGGTAGAAATTGTGAAGGATTGTGGCCTAGAAATTGAAAACGAAAATTTGGGTTTTGAAAGGACAATTGAACTCCGATTTCGGTAAATTTTATATGCACGGACTCGTGGCGAGGCGAGGATCGCGTTGGTTCTAATTTCGGAATTTTCTGAGCAGTGGTCCCGGGGTCGGGTTTTTACCAACTTAGTGTATTTATGAGAATTTCATGTAAATTGAAATGGGTTATGATTCTTTGACCTGTATTTGATATAATTATTGTGGTTTGACTAGATTCCACGCACGAGGCAGCGATTTTCAAAGGAAAAGGCATCGCGGACGAGTCTACGCCCGGCTAAAAGTGAGTAGTTTGTGTATATGGTAGCCTGAGGGTTTGAAACCCCGGCTTAGCACATTGTGACGCTTGTAGGGCGTGGCTCGCACCCCGTGGCAGGTGCGACGATTGATTGTGATTGGAGATTGAGACTTGGTCCATCTCGGATATAAAGAATATGCTATTAGTGATGGAAAAATACTGTATTTGATATATTTGTGGGTTGTAAGCCTTGTTTGGGGCTTTGTGCCGACCTGTCGTATCCCTAGGGGATAGTATATATGTGATAGCTATACTTGCTTAATCACTAATCTCAGTCCTGGAAATTGAAATCACAGTATTGATATGCTTAGTCACTGGTTTTGCAAAAAAGGAATAAAACTTAAAGTATTTTTCATAAATTATGAACTGGAAACTGGAATTAAGAAAAATGAACTGTTTTTGTGACTTATCTGATTAATTTGGACTGAGGATGTGTAACGACCCGGCCCGTCGTTAAGGGAATTACCACCCTGTTACCTTGCATTTACATATCTTATGCTTTTAAATCAGTATTTGAATATATCGGGTAAGTTAGGAGTGATTCGGGTTGGAAATGAAGCAAATAGCATGTTTGAAGGAAGCTTGAATATGGAAAGTCAACCAAGAGTTGACTATTGAGTTAGAGTGCTCGAAACCGGATTCTGATGATTCGACTAGTTCCGGGGGATCATTTATGACTTAGGAGAACCATCGGAATTGAATTCGGAGGTCCGGTGTAGTTTTAGGCTTGAATTGGCGAAGGTTGAATTTTGGTGAAAACCGGATGGTAGGTGATATTTTGATCCGGGGGTCGGAATAGAATTCTGACAATTTCTGTAGCTTCGTTATGTGATTTTGGATATGTCTGCAAATTTTCAGGTCATTCGGACATCGTTTGATCGGGTTTTGGATTGAATGTTAGTTTTTGAAGTTTTAAAGAAAATTTAGGCTTGAATCCGTGTGTAAATGGTGATTTTGATGTCTAGTATGGTGTTTTTATGATTGGAACAAGTTCGTAGCATGTTTTGGAGTATGTTGGTGGTTTTCGTTGGGGTCCCGGGGGTCTCGGGATGAATCCGGGGGTCCAAATGGACCATTTTTGGGAAAAATGAGAAGGCTGGTTGCTGTCATAAATGCAGCAGGGTTTTACTCTCCACGATCGCGGGGAGGGGGACGCGATCGCGTAGGGTTAGGGGCTAGACCAATGCGATCACAGGAGCACCAGTCGCGATCGCGTAGAGTTAACCGGGTGGCCATCGCGATCGCATGAGTATCTACGCGATCGCGTAGAAGAGAAATGGGGTCCAGGGAAATTTGTGCTACGCGATCGCAGGAAGAGAGTCGCGATCGCGTGAGTCCGGATTTTTGAACATCGCGATCGCGTGAGGCGAGTCGCGATCGCGTAGGGTAAACTGCTCTGGCAGTGAATTAAATCACAGAACATAGGGGTTACGGGTTCATTAACCCAAAACACAAATTTGAGCCCTAGAGAGAAGAAAACTCGAGGAAAACACTGATAAATCATCGGGTATTCATCGGAGGTAAGATTTTTGACTCAAAAACATAATTTTATGGTAGGATTAACATCAATCTTCATGAATTTGGGCAGAATTTTGAATAAATGTGGCCTAGGTATTGAAAACGGGATTTTGGGTTTTGGAAGGCCATTTGAACTCCGATTTCGATAAATTTTATATGCACGGACTCGTGGCGAGACGAGGATCGCTTTGGTACTAATTTCGGAATTTTCCGAGTAGTGGGCCCGGAGTCGGGTTTTACCAACTTAGTATATTTATGCGAATTTCATGTAAATTGAAATGGGTTATGATTCTTTGACCCGTATTTGATATAATTATTGTGGTTTGACTAGATTCTACGCACGAGGGAGATAAATTCAAAGGAAAAGGCATCGCGGACGAGTCTACGACCGGCTAAGAGGTGAGTAGTTTGTGTATATGGTAGCCTGAGGGTTCGAAACCCCGGCTTAGCATATTGTGACGCTAGTAGGGCGTGGCTCGCACACCGTGGCAAGTGCGGGATTGATTATGACTGGGGATTGAGGCTTGGTCCATCCCGAAAATGAATAATATGTTATTAGTGTTGGAAACACACTGTATTTGATATAATTGTGGGCTGTAAGCCTTGTTTGGGGCCTTGTGCCGACTTGTAGCGTCCTTAGAGGACAACATTTATGTGATAGCTATATTTGCTTAAATCACTGATCTCAGTCCTGGAAATTGAAATTCACATTATTGATATGCTAAGTCACCGGCTTTTGCAAATTTAATAAAGTTAAAGTATTTTTCATAAATTATGAACTGAAAACTGGAATTGAGATAAATGAATTGTTTTGTGACTTATCTGATTTATGTGGACTGAGGATGGATCGGGCTGCACGCCGCAGTGGTTGATATGAGGATCGGGCTGCACGCCGCAGCAGTATTGCGCTTGGGCTGTAGGAGCCCCTCCGGAGTCTGTACACACCCCCAGTGAGCGTCGTCGACGTTAAATTGGATCGGGCTACACGCCGTAGCGGTTATGTGTTGTGCATTGCATCTTTATTTGTTGAATTACTCTGTAGTAGCTGTATTGTACTGTTGATGCTAGTTCGTAGGAGGAATCGAACCGTAGTTTAGCTTCATTATGTGGTATTCTGTGGATTTCTTATTTTCAGCTACTTGTATATATTTATTACTCACTGAGTACTTAGTACTCACCCCTACTCCCTGCACCTTTTGTGTGCAGACTCAGGTACTCAGGAGCAGTATACAGGCATTTCCAGCGTTTGCAGTGTCATATCGAGTTGCTGAGGTAGCTGCCTACGTTCGCAGAACCTAGCTTCTCCTCTCCTTTCCAGGTTGTTATTTTGTATTTTGTATTCAGACTTGAGTATTTCTATATATTACTCTCTATTCCTGTTGGGTTTTGTTAGAGGCTCTAGACTTGTGACACCGGATCTTTGGGAGTGTCAGTATTTTGTTCATTATTATTATTATTGGAGTTCTTAAACTCATATATTCTTCTTGGGTTGTCCATTTGGGACTGATATCGTTGTGATAATTAAATTGTTGGTCCGGCTGGCCTAGCTTGATTGTTGGGCGCCATCACGACCGGATTTGGGTCGTGACAAGTTGGTATCAGAGCCTAGGTTACTAGGACTCGCGAGTCATGAGCCGGTTTAGTAGGCTTTCGCGGATCGGTACGTAGACGTCCGTATCTATCTTCGGAGGGCTACAGAACTTTAGGAAAAACCTCATTTTCTTGGATTCATATCGTGCGATTTGGGTTATCATGAAATTAAATTTTTCCATATTCTATTCTCTCACAGATGGTGAGAACACGAGCTAACGGACGTGGTGGACGACCACCATTGGCACCGAGAGGTCGTGGTCGTGGTAGAGGTAGGGCAGCAGTACCAGCACCTGCTGACCCACCAGTTGACCAGGTTCAGGGTCAAACTCCAGTTGCAGATGCTCCGGCAACTCAGGTTCAGGCACCGGCAGTGCCCATTGTGATACCGGGTCTTCAGGAGACCTTGGCTCAGATCTTATCAGTATGCACAGGCTTGGCTCGGGTAGTTGCAGCTACTGTTGCAGCATCTTCTTCATAGGCAGGGGGAGGGAATCAGACCACCGTGGCTCACACACCCGAGCCAGTTCAGCCAGTTGCGCCCGTTGCACCAGCTCCTGCTTATATGGTTCCAGTTATGCCCGACGATGAGCAGCGTCGTTTGGAGAGATTTGAGAGGCTACAGCCTCCGACATTCATTGGTGCGGAGGGCGAGGACGCCTAGGGTTTTCTTGACAGATGTCAGCGCATGCTTCGCACCGCGGGTATTCTAGAGTCCAGCGGTGTTTCATTCACCACTTTCCAGTTCACAGGTGCAGCATTTCAGTGGTGGGAGGATTTCGAGAGGCGTAGGCCCGCTGGGGCAGTGCCCCTCACTTGGCAGCAGTTCTCCATGGTATTTTTGGAGAAGTACGTGCCTCGGTCTCGGAGAGAGGAGCTGCGACGTCAGTTCGAGTGGTTGAAGCAGGGAGAGATGACGGTTAATTAGTACGAGATGAGATTCACACAGTTGGCCCGTCATGCCATGTGGATGGTTCCTACAGACAGAGAGAGGATTCGGAGATTCATCGATGGCCTTATTTATCCCATCCGCATATTGATGACTAGGGAGAGAGCTTCGGCAATTACCTTTGAGGAGGTAGTTGATGCTGCCCGACACATTGAGACAGATCGCCGCAGAGAGCGGGAGGAGAGAGAGGCTAAGAGGCCTCGTGGTACTGGCAGTTACAGTGGTGCCCCGTCTAGGGGCCAATCCCAGCATAGCAGAGGTCGTTCTTTCAGGTCTCATCAGTCTGGACGTGTAGAGTCCAGTGGGGTTTCATCAGATCGTGGTCGTCAGGGCCATCAGGGTTATCAGGGTCAACAGAGCCGTCAGCAGAGTCAGCCTGCACTGAGTGCTCTTCCAGCTCAGAGCTCTGCTCCTGCTTCCTCAGCACAGGGTTCATCTGTAGCGAGGGGTCCTCAGCAACCCCATCTTCCATCTTCAGGCCGTTGTTTTGAGTGCGGTGATTTGGGCCATATCAGGAGAGAGTGTCCTCAGTGGCTTCGTAAGCGGTCTCAGTAGAGGAATCAGCCTTCGTCTTCTACTCCCGTTTCTTCAGCGCCAGCATAGTTGGCTAGGACTGGTGGCCAGGTATCCAGAGGTCTCCCTAGGGGCGAGGATCGTACTGGTGGAGGCCAGGCTCGTTTTTGCGCTCTTCCGGATAGGAAGGATTCTAGTGCTTCAGATGCGGTCATTTCAGGTATTATCTCAGTCTGCCACAGGGATGCTTCTGTCTTATTTGATCCCGGATCTACCTATTCTTATGTCTCTACTTATTTTGCACATCACTTGGGTATGACCCGTGGTATTCTTGCTTTGCCCGTACATGTGTCTACCCTAGTGGGGAATACTGTTGTTGTGGATCAGGTATATCGATCCTGTATTAATACTATTGGGGGTCTGGAGACCCGAGTTGATCTATTACTACCGGGCATGGTAGATTTCGATGTAATTCTAGGCATGGATTGGCTATCTCCTTACCATGCGATTCTGGACTGTCATGCCAAGACAGTCACACTAGCTATTCCAGGTAATCCGAAGATCGAGTGGCGTGGCTTGACTGATTATGTGTCTAACAGGGTGATTTCTTACATAAAGGCCCAACGAATGATTGGCAAAGGTTGTTTATCTTATTTGGCCTTCATTAGAAATGTCGAGGCTGAGTCACCCAGTCTTGATTCGGTCCCCATTGTGAGGGAGTTTCCGGATGTATTTCCAGCAGACCTGTCGGGCATGCCACCCGACAGAGATATTGACTTTGGTATTGACTTGGTGCCGGGCACTCAGCCCATTTCTATTCCTCCCTATCGCATAGCACCGGCAGAGTTAAAATAATTGAAAGAACAGCTTCAAGAACTCTTAGATAAGGGTTTCATTAGTTCGAGTGTGTCACCTTGGGGTGCACCGGTGTTGTTCGTGAAGAAGAAAGATGGCACAATGAGAATGTGCATTGATTACAGGCAGCTGAACAAGGTAACCGTAAAGAATAAGTACCCATTTCCTCGTATTGAGGACCTATTTGATCAGCTCCAGGGAGCTAGTGTATTTTCTAAGATTGATCTTCGATCGGGCTATCATCGGTTGAAGATCAGGGACTCGGATATTATGAAGACAGCGTTCAGGACGCGATATGGGCACTACGAGTTCCTGGTGATGTCTTTCGGGCTGACTAATGCCCCAGTTGCATTCATGCACTTGATGAATAGTGTATTTCGGCCGTACCTTGATTCTTTTGTGATTGTGTTTATTGATGATATTTTGGTATATTCACGCAGCCAGGAGGAGCATGCACAGCACTTGAGGGTGGTATTGCAGAGGTTGAGAGAAGAGAAGCTCTATGCAAAATTCACTAAGTGTGAGTTCTGGCTTGATACTGTGACTTTTCTGGGACATGTAGTGTCCGGTGATGGTATTCGGGTTGATCCACAGAAGGTCGAGGCAGTGCAAAATTGGCCCAGACCTTCCTCAGCTACAGAGATTCGGAGTTTTCTCGGCTTGGCAGGCTATTATCGCCGGTTTGTTCGGGGTTTCTCATCTATTGCTTCACCGTTGACTAAGTTGACACAGAAGAATGCTCCATTTGTGTGGTCCGATGAATGTGAGGAGAGCTTCCAGAAGCTCAAGGAGGCTTTGACCACAGCTCCAGTACTTGTGTTGCCATCAGCCTCGGGGCCATATACGGTGTATTGTGATGCTTCTAGAGTTGGGCTCGGTTGTGTGTTAATGCAGGAAGGTAGAGTTATTGCATATGCTTCTCGTTAGCTAAAGCTCCACGAGAAGAACTACCTTGTTCATGATTTGGAGTTAGTTGCTATTGTTCATGCCTTGAAGATTTGGAGGCATTACTTATATGGTGTATCTTGTGATGCATATACAGACCACCGCAGCCTTTAACATTTGTTTAAGCAGAAAGATCTAAATTTGAGGCAGCGGAGATGGCTTGAATTGCTTAAAGACTATGATATTACTATCTTGTACCATCCCGGGAATGCCAATGTAGTGGCTGATGCATTGAGCCGGAAGGCTATTAGTATGGGCAGTTTGGCGTATATTCCAGTTGGGGAGAGACCCCTAGCAGTTGATGTTCAGGCGTTAGCTAATCGGATGGTGAGGCTGGATATTTCTGAGCCCAGTCGGGTGATGGCTTGTGTAGTAGCTCGTTCTTCTTTATATGATCGTATTCGAGAGCGCCAGTATGATGATCCACACTTACTTGTCCTTAAGGACAGAGTTCAGCATGATGATGCCAGAGATGTCACTATTGATAGTGATGGTGTGTTGCGGATGCAGGGCCGGATATGCGTGCCCAATGTTGATGGCCTTCGTGAGTTGATATTGGAGGAGGCCCATAGCTCGCGGTATTCTATTCATCCAGGAGCCGCGAAGATGTACCAGGATTTGAAGCAGCATTACTGGTGGAGAAGGATGAAGAAAGATATTGTGAGCCATGTAGCTCGGTGTCTAAACTGTCAGCAGGTCAAGTATGAGCATCAGAGACCTGGTGGTGTATTCCAGCGTATTGATATTCCGGAGTGGAAGTGGGAAAGAATAACTATGGACTTTGTTAGTGGACTCCCTCGGACGGCGAGGAAGTTTGATTCGGTTTGGGTGGTGGTGGATAGGTTGACCAAGTCAGCTCACTTCATCCCAGTGTGTACTACTTATTCCTCAGAGCGGTTGGCAGAGATATTCATCCGTGAGATAGTGAGATTGCATGGAGTTCCCATTTCTATTATATCGGACAGAGGTACCCAGTTCACTTCTCAGTTCTGGAGGACATTTCAGCGAGAGTTGGGTTCACAGGTGGAGCTGAGCACAGCATTTCATCCACAGACGGATGAACAGTCTGAGCGTACTATTCAGATATTGGAGCACATGTTGCGTGCTTGTGTCATTGATTTCGGTGGTTCGTGGGCTGATTATTTGCCTCTTGCGGAGTTTGCTTATAATAATAGCTACAGTCCAGCATTCAGATGGCACCATATGAGGCCTTATATGGGAGGCGGTGTAGATCTCCGGTCGGTTGGTTTGGGCCAGGCGAGGCTAGGTTGTTGGGGACAAAGTTGGTCCAAGATGCCTTAGATAAGGTAAATGTGATTCAGGAGAGACTTCGTACAGCTCAGTCGCGTCAGATGAGTTATACAGACCGGAAGGTCCGAGATGTATCTTATTCAGTAGGAGAGAAGGTGTTGCTGAAGGTTTCGCCTATGAAGGGCGTTATGAGGTTTGGGAAGAAAGGAAAGTTGAGCCCAAGGTGTATTGGACCTTTTGAGGTGCTTAGGAAAGTTAGGGAGGTGGCCTACATGCTTTCTTTGCCACCCAGTTTGTCGGGAGTTCACCCGGTGTTCCATGTATCCATGCTCCGGAAGTATGTCGGAGACCCGTCTCATGTGTTAGACTTCAGCACAATACAGCTGGATGAGAACTTGACCTATGATGTGGAGCCGGTAGCCATTTTGGGTCGACAGGTTCGTAAGTTGAGATCCAAAGATATAGCTTCGGTGAAAGTGCGGTGGAGAGGTCGTCCCGTGGAGGATGAAACTTGGGAGACCGAACAGGAGATGCGGAGCAGATATCCACACTTTTTTGAGACTCCGGGTATGTTTCTCAGCCCGCTCGCGGACTAGCATTTGTTTAAGTTAGGGAGAATGTAACAACCCGACCCGTTGTTACGGGAATTACCACCCCGTTACCTTGCATTTACATATCTTATGCTTTTAAATCAGTATTTGAATATATCGGGTAAGTTAGGAGTGATTCGGGTTGGAAATGAAGCAAATAGCATGTTTGAAGGAAGCTTGAATATGGAAAGTCAACCAAGAGTTGACTATTGAGTTAGAGTGCTCGGAACCGGATTCTGATGATTCGACTAGTTCCGGGGGATCATTTATGACTTAGGAGAACAATCGGAATTGAATTCGGAGGTCCGGTGTAGTTTTAGGCTTGAATTGGCGAAGGTTGAATTTTGGCGAAAATCGGATGGTAGGTGATATTTTGATCCGGGGGTCGGAATGGAATTCCGACAATTTCTGTAGCTTCGTTATGTGATTTTGGATATGTCTGCAAATTTTCAGGTCATTCGGACATCGTTTGATCGGGTTTTGGATTGAATGTTAGTTTTGGAAGTTTTAAAGAAAATTTAGGCTTGAATCCGTGTGTAAATGGTGATTTTGATGTTTGGTATGGTATTTTTATGATTGGAACAAGTTCGTAGCATGTTTTGGAGTATGTTGGTGGTTTTCGTTGGGGTCCCGGGGGTCTCGGGATGAATCTGGGTGTCCAAACGGACCATTTTTGGGAAAAATGAGAAGGCTGGTTGCTGTCATAAATGCAGCAGGATTTTACTCTCCGCGATCGTGGGGAGGGGGACGCGAACGCGTAGGGTTAGGGGCTAGACCAATGCGATCGCAGGAGCACCAGTCGCGATCGCGTAGAGTTAACCGGGTGGCCATCGCGATCGCATGAGTATCTACGCGATCGCGTAGAAGAGAAATGGGGTCCAGGGAAATTTGTGCTACGCGATCGCAGGAAGAGAGTCGCGATCGCGTGAGTCCGGATTTTTGAACATCGCGATCGCGTGAGGCGAGTCGCGATCGCGTAGGGTAAATCCCCAGCAGAGTCGCCAGAGCTGTCACACCTCCCTTTTTACTACCCCGACATGCGTAAGGTGTATAAATACACTTGTAGGGTATACCCCGACGCTCAATTACCCGAGACGGATAAAATAACGTAAGGGAAGGAGTTTTTCCAATTTAAGGACAATCGGTTCGGGATTTATTAGAGATTAATCAGAAGTCGCCACTTGGGAATGACAATGGTGTCCCAAGTCACCGGTTAATCCCGAATCCGAGGAGTTTTGACTCTTAAAATGTCTGCGAAGCAGAGGTCCGGATAAGGAACTCTGTTAACCCGGGAGAAGGTGTTAGGCACTCCCGGATTCCGTGGTTTTAGCACGGTCGCTCCACTGTCGTTCTTGACTCTTGTTTGACTTAATTATAGTTTTAAACAACACAATGTGCTTTTTACGTTAAATATCATTTTTAGGAATTTGCGGTATCGCGAAAACATGCCTCGAGTCATACCGCAACCAGTACGCCTATGACTTTTCGTGTATTTCAGCTTTACCGAGATTTGGATTTGAGTCGCACCAAGTGCACACTCGTTCATAGGAAGGTATATTAAAACCGTGCCCCTAAAATAACGTTTATCGGCTTTTAAATATTTTGGGAGAAGCTATGGAATTTGCTATTAGCTTTCCCGGATCTATTTGTGTTTATATCATTACTAAGTGGGGGCCCCGGTGTTATTCGGGCGAGGCTCGTCCCAATTTTCATTAAAGGATACTAGTATTTAACTATGTTTTCTATATTTGTTTTTTCCTTAATCGTATGCTATTACTATAATAATCCCAGGCCCGTATGATTTCTGTTATTTAAATGGGGCCTGGTTCCAAGTGAAGTTTTACACATATATTACATCGGCCCAGGCCTTAAAGGCCTAGGTAGTTACTGAACTTTACTCGCTGGCCCAATTGGCTTCATATAGAGATTTAGGCCCAAATGAACAATAATAAAGGAAATAGTAATGAATTTAAAGTAAATCAGACACATAGAATTAAAATTGAACTACCATTTTATTAATCAGAAGTGAAATAGCTGTACAAGTAAATTACTATCAATCCAATATCACGACTAATCAGTGAATGAACTAACACTGTTCCTTTGTTTTTCTATTAATGACTTATATCACTATTAAAATTACTCAATCAAAGAGACATTTGCCTATATGATGCAGTGTTTAAATGACCCAATATCCATATTATCTAAAAAGCTAAGTGACTATTTATATGCACATTGCTATACTATAATTTTGGGCTTGATCAATGTTACCAATCTAGTTTCAAACGAATTACTACTTCCTTTTCTCTCTTGTGCTTACTGATATCCAAAGGCCGATTTACCAATTAACTACTATTGTTTAATAAGAGCTGGGTCTATTTATTAAAACCAAACTTCATTATTCAACTGTTTTGCTTCTTTTTAAATCCTATTAAAACTCTGATATTAACTAAGTAAGCTTTGTTTGATAATCTTCTGGTGAGCTAGTTGTTATTGATGCATGCGAGAGTCGATTAACTTTTGTTTTAATGTTTTTACCTAATTAATACTAAGTGACGTGCTATTACTATTGCTATACTACTATTATACTACTTCTATACTACTACTACTATACTATTACATTGCCTCTGTTCTTTGTTTCCTACTGTTACATATTACATCAGTCAAGCTATAAACGCTGAAACTAACTAAAGACAATATAAGATCATAACAGGGGAATTAAAAATAAGACTTCATTTCATTATCTCAGCAGTTACATCTTCAGTGGATTGAGAAATGTACCTGGGTCAAATGAAAGAACACCAATGAGTCTAAGGGGACAGAAGCAAGTATCAGCAATGGTTCACACAAGGCAATGCAACAGTGAGATGAATAAAGCACAGCAACACAGCAACACAGCAACACCAATATGAGAGAAACCCAGCAGATAATCGAACAAGGAACCCAGAAAAAAAACAGATTAAACCCACAAGCTTTCCACACCCGGAATTTCCAGAATGATTACTGCCAAATTGCTATGTTTTCCCTAGTATTTCTTATCAATAATTAGCCTAAGTACGAATTTCAGATTGCTCAAAATGTTGGAACCCAAATGTATTTTCTCAGATTACTCTTCAGAATTTTCCCCTTTTTCAGCCCCTTTTAAGAGATATTTATAGCTAACCTTTAGGGCTGAATACTTGGGGAGGAAGTATGGGATTAATCCCACTTCCCCCTCCTAAAATTATCCATTCTACACTTTAGTCCATATTTCAGTTACCAGAAACCCTTCCAGCATGTGCTGGAAGGTTCTAAAGATTCTCTTTTATGGCCTTTTACTAGTATGACCTTAGGGATTTGAGATTTTTACAGATTTCCCATTTTTAGGAGACCATTATACCCCTAAATCTCTGCAAAATTGCAGAAATCGGGAGCATGAATGTCCCTATTACCCTCCTAAGTTCTTACTAGTTACTATTTTACCTTTTCAATACCCAATTGTGCCCCTAAGAGCACTGCTGATTTACCAGCTTGCCTAGGGCAGATTTTAGCTAGTTTTGAACCTATTTAACTAATAGCCAGCCCTGGCATTAGTATTTAAGGGCTGGCCAGAATTATTTTAAGAACTATTTCAATTTTAGCCACTTTTAAACTAATTCCAGTCAATTAAGACCAATTTATTCTTAATTAAAGCTAATTGCAGGCATAGCCTGCTTTATTGTTATGTTTAAACTATTTAAAAATTAGCCAGTCTCAAGTTGAGACTTAGCTTGGGCTATTAAAGCCATATACTGAACAGCTAGGCCCAAAACCTTTACAGGTTTGGCCACTTTGCTGTTCAGGGCTCAATATAGAGCCTGGGCTAGTCTGCATTTGCAGACACAGCCATTTTGCACAACCAGCCACTGTTTAACAGTGAACTGTGTGTTAGGGCTTATAGAATTGGTCAACCCTTTGCAAGGTTGACCATTCTTAAGCCAATTATTTAACTTATAGCCTAATTATGCATTTTCAGTTCTAACCTATTTAAAAACTAGCCATTTTCATAGAACCTAATGCTAACAGCTATAACCAATTCACCTAGGGTTCAAACAGGTGTTAATCAAACACTTACACTCAACCAAAACCAGTAAAACTAAATCGGTTTCAACATGGATTGCATATTAGGACACATAAGATCAAACAAAATGTAATAATCAACCAAAACTCAGAGAAGGCAATTGATATGGTTGAATTTCAGTTGATTAATTCACATTATCTAACTTTATGAGGCAAAGTATGAATTCATGTTAATTGAGACCTAATAACTGCCAGTTCAAGTCACATGAAAGTTTGAACAACTCAGAATCACCAAGGTTCAGGGCACAAACACATATAAGCATAGATTCTCATGAAACAGTCAACATGGTTCAACTAACCTAAGCAGGGTAATTAGAATTCACTTTTAAGTGCTACCCTAGCTTGATATATGCATGTTAAGAGTGGGGATGAAGAATAGGAAAGCCATGAAGAAGCAAAGAATAACATTCCTAAATCTAGCACAAGTGCATGACAAATGAGATGAAGATGATGACAAGAAGAACATGGAGAAACAGTGAAAAGAGAAACCTAAATCTATCATATGAGGGTAACATGAAGAGAAACAGACCCCAAATTGGCATACTCATTCATCAAATAAAAACATATGAGAGATGATATGACAAGAATACTAGACTTGCACTAAAAATGAACACAAATAAGACCACCAGAATGTGAGCAAAGAAGTGAACCCCAGATTAAACACAGGATAACTTGATATAAGAGATGAACAGAGATAGCCAAGCTTTTACCAAGACTAAACACGGAAAGAGAAACAGTAGAGATACTGCAAGCCAACAAAAAGTAATCTAATGCAAAGCTGAGTGACAATTAAACATAGTATCAGAATCAAAACATGCAAGATGACAGAAGGACTACTGAAGATTAACAAGATGAAGTATTCTAATACTAACTAAGGTTATCCAAGTCGAGTCTTCAAAAATAGAGAAACAGATTCAAACAAACCAGATAAAACTTAATAACAATGACTAAACGATTAGGCATGTAAGGCATCATGAAGAGAGGAGCAATCATGCTTGTAAACCCACCAGATTAAAAGACAATATACACAGAAGATAGATAGGTATTTTAACTCACAGGAACAGAACACAACGAATCAGGATGAGCATGAGAATAAACAAGATGGAGAATATTAACACTAACATGCTCAGAAACAGAATAGTAAGAAAAGATAGGCATAATGAAATAAAAATGATAAACAAGCAACAGAGCAATCACCAAGTATAAACCCTAAGCTATTAGCGAGAATAAACCCTAAACTATCACGTGAAAGCAAAAATCAGAGAAGAGCATCTAAACACATGCAGAAATAGCAAACAAACAACAAATGAATCAAAAAAAATAAAGCAGAGAGAAAGCATATAAGGGTTAGGGACTTAGCTTGCGGGGCCTGTCCCCCGAGCTTCCTATTCCCTTTTCTTTTCTTTTCTTTAATCTCTCAGACCCTCCCAGACCTTTCTTCTTGTTTCCTTTTTCTTCTTTATTCATTTTCAGAGCTCTTTTTCTTTCAATTTTTCTCTGATTTTCATTCAGGCCTAAAGACGTGGCCTTTTTGAGTTTTGATTGCAGAGGGGTATTTTGGGGATGGTAAAGGTGAGGTCTTGATTGAGGGTTGAATTTGGGGTCGCCGGAGTTAGGGTTCCGACGACCCTTTTTGGGATATTCGAAGTGATTGGGTTTGATTCGAGGGTGAAGGCTAGTATGGTTGGGTAGATCTCATGAAAAGGAGTCGATTGGTATTGGTTTCAGGCGGTGGTTCATTGTTTGGCGATCACCGGCGAGGATTCCGGTGACCGAGACTTCAAAGAACAGGGTATTTTCTGGGGGTTTTGGGTAAAGAAGAAAGAGCAGAAGAAGAGAAAGAGGGATGGGGAATTTGAAAAGCCGGCGACCACCGTAGAGAGTGGTGGCCGCCATGGCCGCCTAGGGTAAAGATGATGAAGAAGATGAGAGAAGTGGAGAGGATTAAGGGCGGCTAGGTTAAGCATTAGAAGAAATGGGGCGGCCGCTTCAGACAAGGCCCTTTTATAGGCCAAATATCCGATGAAATCTCGACCGTTCGTTTGATCAAGATCGACGGCTTTGAATGGGCGTTACAAAAACAACGCCGTTTGGATGCTTAAGAGACCAAGGCAACGCCCGTTAGATCACACTGAATGAACGGCTGAGATTAAATCTCAGCATTAATTAATTCTCTTATAATTCAAACATTATTCTCAGCCGTTGATTTGAGGAGACGAACGGCTGAGATCATCTCTGCTTACAGCCTTTGGACCGGGTCTGTTTGGGCTTAATGATTGGGCCAACGGTTTGGACCACAATTGGCCCAAATTCATTTACACAGCATATATATTTTATATTTTCTGATTTTAATTATTTTTATGTATTTTATTTTATACTTTTTTTTTCTTTTTCTTTTATGAAAAATATAAATCCTAATTTTACTACCTACTCTAATTTCCTAGTATTTTTTGGTAATTTTCTGCTATTTTTTCCTAATTTCTACTACTTAAGCTATTTTACTAATTTTCTAATTAACTAAACTAACAAATTAATTACTACTATTTTTTTGATTTTTCTAATTTCTTACTTATTCAAAAACACAAAAATATAACTAATTTCAAGCAAAGCAAGTAATTGCACTCAAAAACATATTTATTTTAATTTTGGAATTATTTGCCTGGTGCAAAAATCATGTGCTCACAAATGGTATATTTAGTTGGGAGCCCCGAGGGCTGGAGAGTATTTTCGGGGGTGTTTGGGAGATTTTTGCACATCGGCACATTCCGTGAAAGCATTTTTTGAAAACCTTTTGACCGCACCCTGTTTTAGAGGTTGCCTACATATCCTGGGCTAAACAGGAATCGAGTCAGTGTAGTTCGGGAAGGTCTGGCAGTTTAAAACTTCCAGACTCACTGTTGCATTGACACTGTTGAGACCTGCTGACTTACTCCTTATTACACCGGGGGGGGGGGGGGAAATGTAAAATGAAGAAGCTATTCTAAGCCAAGATCCTACAATTACAATTGTTCCTAATCTAGCTTTTGCTCTTCTTCCCTTTCCGGTGATGCAGAATCTTCCTCTTTTTTGTTGATTTTCTTTGATGCTGACTCTCTTTTTTGTTGATTTTTCTTTTCTTGTTGACTCTCTTCTTGTTGATTTTCTTGTTTTCTCTGGTTGACTCTCTTTTTTGTTGATTTTCTTGTTTTCTCTTTGTTGACTCTCTTTTTGTTGATTTTCTTGTTTTTCTTGATCCCGAGCTGAACCTGCTCAAAACAAAACAACAAACTACCTCTTTTTTTTCTTTTTCTGCCCGAGTGTGGGCTTTTAAATATATAAACCATGATGATGCAGAAAATATTCCCGTATTTGAAGGTGGGCGCCTAACAGAAATTAAAACGTGCAATGCGATGCAGAAAATATTCCCGTATTTGAAGGTGGGCGCCTAACAGAAATTAAACGTGCAATGCGATGCAGAAAATATTCCCGTATTTGAAGGTGGGCGCCTAACAGAAATTTAAACGTGCAATGCGAATGCAGAAAATATTCCCGTATTTGAAGGTGGGCGCCTAACAGAATTTAAACGTGCAATGCGAATGCAGAAAATATTCCCGTATTAGAAGGTGGGCGCCTAACAGAATTTAAACGTGCAATGCAAATGCAGAAAATATTCCCGTATTTGAAGGTGGGCGCCTAACAGAAATTTAAACGTGCAATGCGAATGCAGAAAATATTCTCTCAGCCTGAGGACTGGGGAGTGGATTCTAAAATATGTTACCTCCTCTTTTTGGTATTTTCTTTTACCAACTTATCCCTTGCATGTGAATTTCTCCACTTATTCGGCAGACTTTCTCTTTTTGGTATTTTAAATTTTCCACATTGGTCACATTCACTTTAAAGTGATTAGTGACAATTTGTTCCTGCATGAAACAAAATTTATTAGATATAAACTGCTGGCAACTGGCATCTGCCGTCCCCACTTCTTATTGCTTCCTTTGTGTTTGCTTTTTCATGTTGCATGGCTTTCGACTTCTTGTCCCTTGCAGACTCTTTTTTGTATTTTCTCATTTTTTTCATTTTTGTTTTGTTTTCTTTTTCTTTGGCCATGTTTGCCAAGCTTCTTTATTCCTTTCCCCGATCTTCCATTCTTTCTGATCCAGTGTTATTTCAACTTCCGTTATCAGGAGCTGGTAGTTAGCTCTCAAAAGGGTAAACAATGAAATGCAGGAAAAAATGAAAGAAAGGTAAGGGTATTTTGGAGAGATGACAGAACTTATCTGGGTATTTGCTGGCTGATTCCGCCGACCATGCCATGTATTTAAACTCTGACCCAGTTCGTTCCAATCATTATTCTGACTCTGAATTGCCTTTGACCCAAACCAATACTCTTTTTTGTTGCCTTTTTCTCTTTTGATAGTCCTCACGATCGCCTTACGGTGCCTCGAAAGGTTTTCACCAATAAGACTCTCTCGTTTATTCTCTCAACCTCACAATCATCTCACAGTGCCGATTAAGGTTTTCACTGATGAGACTCTCTCATTTTATTTCTCTCAACCTCACAATCGTCTCACAGTGCCGGCTAAGGTTTTCACTGATGAGACTTTCTCATTTTTTATTATTTTTCATTTTTCCTTTTTGTATTTTGTTTTTTGTTCCACGGGTATTGTCCGATGCTTCGCTCCTCCTTCGTTGTATTCGTTGTCATTTCAGAATCGATCAGAAGGTCTTTCTTTGGACTGTAACGTGGCTTTTGGACAGGTTAAGAAAGAAAGATATAAAGGCTCAAAATTCAACGAGGGTTAAAAATATTTACAACTCTCGGAATTATTAAAACATAACTTCTGCCCCAGTTTCAATATGTGGGGAATTTTTGGATTTTTCTTTTATTGTGACTGAACCTCAGAGAGGCTGCCTACGTACCCTTTCGGGATCAAGTCAGACGTAGTTCATCCAACTTCAAAAGTTAGATGGATTTCTTTTGACTTTTCCCGATTTTTGTCTTTTTCTTTTCTTTTTCTTTTCATTTTTCATTTTTTTGTCATTTTTCCATCATTTCATTTTCATTCTGGCAATTTTGATCTTATTACACTAAAGCGATTCCGAGAGAGGGATATGAAAGAATTCATTCATTAAGGCTCAAAGGGGTTAACAATGGATAAAGTGTTTGGATAGAGAATAAAATGCCTTCGTCATTTCAATTCCAAAATCACAACAAAATACAAAACATACAATTGAAAAGGAAATCATACATAGTATCTTTTGACCGCATCTGAATTGATAGCAGTCTCTACGCACTTTCCTTCAACATCGGTTAAGTATAATGCTCCATTGGACAACACCCGTGATACCACGAACGGTCCCTGCCAATTCGGTGCAAACTTGCCTTTTGCCTCTGCCCAATGTGGTAAGATACGCCTCAATACCAGTTGTCCAACTTCAAACTTTCGAGGTCGTACCTTCTTATTATATGCTCTGGCCATTCTCCGCTGATACAACTGTCCATGGCAGACTGCGGCTAATCTCTTCTCATCAATCAAATTCAACTGTTCTAACCGGGCCTTTACCCATTCATCGTCATCTATCTCAGATTCGGCTATAATTCGCAATGACGGTATTTCTATTTCTGCGGGTATAACGGCCTCTGTTCCATACACCAAGGTATAAGGTGTGGTTCCGATAGAAGTACGTACCGTCGTGCGGTAACCCATGAGAGCAAAGGGTAACTTTTCATGCCACTGCCTGGATCCCTCCACCATTTTCCGGAGAATCTTCTTGATGTTTTTATTTGCCGCTTCTACTGCACCATTTGCCTTTGGCCTGTAAGGTGTGGAATTGCGGTGCGTGATCTTAAACCTTTCACAAACTTACTGTCACGACCCTAGTTCACCAATTGTGAACATGTCGTGATGGCACCCAATCCCCACGACTAGGTAAGCCTAACACGTTGCGGAATATACAAGTTATAAAATACTTAAATAAGGAACAGCGGAAAATAACACAAAAAGGTATGTAATCCGTGCCGCTTGGCACATACATCCGTCACACAATAAATAGAACACTACCAAGATCCGGAACCCCACGGTAACACAGACTAAAAGAGAAATACAACTATGGCTCTATATGTAAAGAGTATCTAACAACGAAATGAAGAGAAATATCAACTAGTACTATTAGAATAGAAGGAAAGCCTCCGGATCCGCGGACGTAGCAGATCATACCTCGAGGTCTCCCAAATGCGGCGGAAAAATCACCTAGCTCGAGCCTGCTCTGATGTACCTGGATCTGCACAACAAAAGTGTGCAGAAGAGTAGCATGAGTACACCACAGCGGTACTCGGTAAGTGCCAAGCCTAACCTCGATGGAGTAGTGACGAGGAAGGTCAGGGCCCTACTGAGAAACAATAATATAATGATGATAATAAAAATAAACAGTTTAAATGATAATAATTCTCGAACTAACAACAATAAGACGATTACTGCAAGTGTCTACAATAAAACTAACAACAATTAGTCAACTCAGCAAAACAAATCCAGGACCTGTGGGAATTGAACCCACAGTCCCATTCTCAGTACCTCTGGGTCTCCGGGAATCGAACCCGCAGCCCATGTCTCAATAATATCTCAATAACTCAGGATCTCCGGGAATCGAACCCGCAGTCCCTTCCACATTTCAATAAATCTCAGGATCTCGGGAATCGAACCCGTAGTCCACATTTCAATAAATCTCGGGATCTCGGGAATCGAACCCGTAGTCCCTACCAATATCACTCCGGGTCTCTGGGAATCGAACCCACAGCCCTGGGTCTCCGGGAATCGAACCCGCAGTCCACAAACAATATCACGCCGGGTCTCTGGGAATCGAACCCACAGCCCTGGGATCTCCGGGAATTTAACCCGCAGTCCACCAACACATCAAATAAGAAAACACACAGAGAGAATATAATGTTAAATTACAACTTCACCGAAATTAATACAACTTCACCGAAATTAGTGCCAACAATTTGTCAAGAATTCAAGTAAATCAACTAGGCAATTAAACATGTTGAATCCTAGTTAATCATGCTTTTCTAAGTACTACCGGGTAATGGTAACGCTTTTATCAGCTAAGAGCAGGAATATCACTAATCAGACAATTCAAGTAAAGTGTGTGTTACAACAACGAGCGCATGTACACGCCCGTCACCTCGCGTACAAGGCATTTAAACTATCACATAATATCCTAGGGGTGAAAGTTCCCCCACACGAGGTTAGACAAGCCACTTACCTCAATCCGGCCAATTCAATACTCAATTTAGCTTTTCCTTTACCAATTCATCAATGCTTGGCTCAATCTAGCCAAAAATAACTTGAATACATCAAACAATGCAAGAGAAAACAATTTCAATTAACAAAACTATGATTCTTACACAATTTGCAAAAAGTCAACAAAAGTCAACTCCTCGGGCCCACACCTCGGAACCCAAAAAAAATTACAAAAACTGAACACCCATTTCGCTACGAGTTCACCCATACAAAAATTATCTAATTACGATACCATTTGGTCATTCAAATCATCATTTTGCATTTTTGAAAGATTTCACAATTTTCCCCAAATTTTCCTTTAGATTCTCATGAATTTGATGTTAAATCTAAGATATAATCACAAAATATAGTTGGAAAAGGATTAGAGACACTTACCCAATGATTTGCAGAAGTTTGGGTCTTTGGAAAATCGGCTATGGAGGTTTAGGTTTTGAGAAAATTGAAAAATGGGTGAAAATCCCGTCAAAAACCTCACTTAACAGGCCTCAGATGTCGCATTTGCGACCCAGGGTTCGCAATTGCGAACCCTTAGATATTGCGAACAAAAAAAGGCTGGCACAGGTCGCATTTGCGACAAAAAGTTCGCATTTGCGAACTGGGCATCGCAAATGCGATAAAAAGTTCGCATTTGCGAACATAGCAGAACCAGCAAATTTTTCCTGACACGAAAATGAGCATAACTTCCTCATACGATGTCCAAATTCGATGATTCTTTTTCCTATGGCTCCAAAATTTCGATACGGATCTAATGGTTCAAACAAAACTAAATTTGGATATCATTTGCTTAATATGATATCATTTCTTTTTCTTGAAGAAACGATGACAAAGTATCCAAAACAAGCGCAACATAGCCTAAACCTATCTGAAACTCACCCGAGACTCCCGGGACCTCATCCAAACATACCAACACATCTTAATACCTAATTCGAACTTGCTCAAATCCTCAAAACACGTCTAACAACATCAAAACCCATAATTCTCATCGAATTCAAGCCTAAATTTCTTAAAACTTTCCGAATTGCATATTCGATCAAAAACCCATCCAAACGACGCCCGAATGACCTGAAAATTTGCGGACATACCCAAAATCACATAACGAAGCTACATAAATTGTCGGAATTCCATTCCGACCCCCGGATCAAAATCTCACCTATCGATCGGATTCGCCAAAATTTCAACCTTCGGCATTTCAAGCCTAATTGAGCTACGGACCTCCAAAATATATTCCGAACGCGCTCCCAACCCCGAAATCACCTAACGGAGCTAATGGAACCATCGGATTTCCGTTCCGAGATCGTCTTAACACTGTTCCGGCTACGAACCGTTTTCTAGTTTCAAAGCTCTTATTTAGGGACTAAGTGTCCCAAAATGCTCAAATTTTTGGAACCAACTCTCCCGGCAACCCACAATAGCAGAAATGAACTTAGGGGAACGGTTAAATTAGGGATTGGGGCGTAATTTTCTAAAACGACCGGTCGGGTCGTTACAACATGCGGACCGCATTCTTGCCGCGAACGAGCATAGAAAACATACCTGGAGTAGTGAAAAGATGAGGGTACTGGTTGCGCATATCCTGCTCGGTCTCCCAAGTCGCCTCTTCGACCGGCTGGCCCCGCCACTGAACTTTTACCGAAGCGATGTTCTTTGACCTTAGCTTTCTGACTTGCCTGTCTAGAATGGCTACCGGCTCCTCAACATAAGACAGATCCTTGTCTAGCTGAACAGATGTGAAATCCAACACATGCGACGGGTCACCATGGTATCTCCGGAGCATGGAGACATGAAATACGGGGTGAACTCCGGCAAGGCTGGGAGGTAAGGCCAACTCATAAGCAACCTCCCCAACACGCCTCAAAATCTCAAAAGGGCCAATAAATCTAGGACTCAGCTTCCCTTTCTTCCCAAACCTCATAACGCCCTTCATGGGCGAGACTCGAAGCAGAACCCGCTCACCAACCATAAAAGCCACATCGCGGACCTTCTTGTCCGCATAACTCTTCTGTCCCGACTGGGCTGCACGAAGTCTATCCTGAATCACCTTGACCTTGTCCATTGCATCCTGAACCATATCGGTACCTAGCAGCCTGGCCTCGCCCGGCTCGAACCAACCCACGGGAGACCTGCATCTCCTACCATATAGGGCCTCATACGGTGCCATCTGAATACTGGACTGATAGCTATTGTTATAAGCAAACTCTGCCAGTGGCAAGAAGTGATCCCATGAACCTCCAAACTCAATCACGCACGCATGGAGCATATCCTCCAAAATCTGAATAGTGCGCTCGGACTGACCATCAGTCTGGGGGTGAAACGATGTGCTCAGCTCTACCCGAGTGCCTAACTCCTGCTGTACGACTCTCTAGAACCGTGAAGTGAACTGAGTGCCTCTATCTGAAATGATGGAAACTGGAATACCATGCAGCCGAATTATCTCCCTGATGTAGATCTCCGCCAGTCGCTCCGATGAATAAATAGTGCTCACCGATATGAAATGGGCAGACTTGGTCAGCCAATCCACAATAACCGAAATGGAATCAAACTTCCTAACAGTCCGGGAAAGCCCAGATAAAAAGTTCATGGTGATGCGCTCCCATTTCCACTCCGAAATCTCAATCTGCTGTATCAACCCACCCGAACGTTGATGCTCATACTTCACCTGCTGGCAGTTGAGGCATCTAGAAACATAATCAATTATATCCCTCTTCATCCGCCTCCACCGATAATGCTGTGTCAAGTCCCGATACATCTTCGCGGCACCCGGATGGATGGAATACCGCGAGCTATGGGCCTCTGCTAGAATCAGCTCTCGAAGATCATCTACATTGGGCACACAAATACGCCCCTGCATCCTCATAACTCCATCATCCCCAATGGTAACATCTCGAGCATCACCACGCCGAACTCTATCCTGAAGGACAAGCAAATGAGGGTCGTCGAACTGACGCTCCCTGATGCGGTCAAATAGAGAAGACCGAGAAACCACACAAGCTAGAACCCGGCCGGGCTCCGAAAGATCCAGTCTAACAAACTGCCTGGCCAAAGCCTGAACATCCATCGCCATAGGCCTCTCCGAAGCTGGTAGATATGCTAAACTCCCCAAACTCTCCGCCCGACGACTCAAGGCATCGGCAACCACATTAGCCTTGCCCGGATGATAGAGAATAGTAATATCATAGTCCTTCGGTAGCTCCAACCATCTCCTCTGACGCATATTCAGGTCCTTCTGCTTAAGCAAGTGCTGCAAGCTCCGGTGATCGGTGTAGATCTCACAAGGAACCCCATATAAATAATGACGCCAAATTTTCAAGGCATGAACAATGGCAGCTAGCTCCAAATCATGAACAGGGTAATTCTTCTCATGCACCTTCAGCTGTCTCGACGCGTAGGCAATCACCCTACCGTCCCGCATCAATACCGCACCGAGTCCAACTCGTGAGGCATCACAATATACGGTATAGGACCCCGTACCTGTAGGCAACATCAATATAGGGGCCGAAGTCAAAGCTGTCTTGAGCTTCTGAAAGCTCGCCTCACACTCGTCTGTCCACCGAAAAGGGGCACCCTTTTGGGTCAATCTAGTCATAGGTGCTGCAATCGAAGAGAACCCCTCTACGAAACGACGGTAGTAGCCCGCCAAACCAAGGAAGCTGCGTATCTCAGTAGCGGAGGAGGGTCTGGGCCAACTCTGCACGGCCTCCACCTTCCTCGGATCTACTCGAATACCATCACTCGACACCACGTGGCCCAAAAATGCCACAGAACTCAACCAAAATTCACATTTAGAGAACTTGGCATAAAGTTGCTTCTCCCTCAGGATCTGAAGCACTATCCTCAAATGCTGCTCGTGCTCTTCCCGGCTCCGAGAATATACTAGAATATCATCAATGAAGACAATCACGAACGAGTCCAGATAAGGCCTGAACACACTGTGCATCAAATGCATAAATGCTGCTGGGGCATTAGTCAACCCAAAAGACATCACGAGGAACTCATAGTGGCCATACCGGGTCCTGAAGGCAGTCTTCGGGATATCTGGCTCCCGAATCTTCAGCTGGTGATACCCAGGAGCGCAAATCAATCTTAGAAAACACCTGTGCGCCCTGTAGCTGGTCAAATAAATCATCAATACGGGGCAAAGGATACCGGTTCTTCATTGTAACCTTGTTCAGCTGACGATAGTCAATACACATACGCATAGAACCGTCCTTTTTCTTCACAAACAATACAGGAGCACCCCAAGGCGAAACACTGGGTCGAATAAAACCCTTGCCCAATAACTCCTGTAATTGATCCTTCAACTCCTTTAACTCAGGAGGAGCCATACGGTACGGTGGAATAGAAATGGGCCGAGTGCCCGGCAACAAGTCAATAGCAAAGTCAATATCTCTGTCGGGTGGCATGCCCGGAAGATCAGCTGGAAATACATCAGCAAAGTCACGTACCACATGAACAGAATCAATAGAGGGAGTGTCGACACTGACGTCCCGCACATAGGCTAGATAAGCAGCACACCCCTTCTCAACCATACGCTGAGCTCTGAGAAAAGAAATAACACGGCTAGGGGTGTGATCTAGAGTACCACTCCACTCAATACGTGGAATGCCTGGCATAGCCAGCGTCACGGTCTTGGCGTGACAATCAAGAATAGCATAATGGGGCGACAACCAGTCCATGCCCAGGAATAATATCAAAATCGACCATCCCAAGCAGCAATAGATCCGCTCTGGTCTCAAAATCACAAATGGTAATCAAACACGACCGATATACGCGGTCCACAGCCAAAGAATCACCCACCGGAGTGGAAACATAAATGGGGGCACTCAAAGAATCCCGAGGCACACCCGGATGAGAAGCAAAGTAAGAAGACACATATGAAAAAGTGGAACCAGGGTCGAATAGAACCGATGCCTCCCCGTGACTAACCAGAATAATACCTGTGATAACAGAGTCAGATGCAACAGCCGCAGCGCGATCAGGAATAGCATAGAATCTGGCCTGTCCCCCCTCTCGAGGGCGGCCTCTAGAACCCTGACCCCCGCCCCTGGCTGGCTGGGCGGGTGGAATAGCAGCTGGAGCTGGAATGATAGCCTGCTGACCCTGAGAGCCACGCTGATGCTGCGAAGACTGGTGAGGTGCTCCCCTCCTACGCCTGGGGCACTCCCTAACCAGGTGGCGAGTATCCCCGCACTCAAAACAAGCTGTGAGAGGACGCGGTGGCTGTGACTGACCGGCCTCAACCCCACTAGTCTGACCCCTGGAAGGACCCCGTGCAGGAGGTGCACTGGAAACTGGGGGAGCATAATAAGGCTCCTGTGGTGCTGGAAGACCTGGAGTGCTACCGGCTGCGGGCAATGCTGAGTGAACTGGACGACCGGAATATCCCCTGCCAAAACGACCGGCTGCTGAAGTGCGGGCACCAGAGAAATGGCCCGACTCACGAGACCTCTTGGCCTCTCTATCTCCACGCTCTCTGGGGAGCATACTCTCGATCCTCCTGGCAATGCTAACTGCCTGCTGATAAGATATATCTGTCTCCAACTCTCTGGCCATGCTGGATCGGATAGGCGGAATCAGGGCCCTCAATAAATCTCCGCACTCTCTCCCGAACCGTGGCTACCAAGGCCGGTGCATGCCTGGCCAGACGGGTGAAACTGATGGCATACTCCGATACTGACATGGAGCCCTGTCGCAACCGCTCAAACTCCGAGCGCCAAGAATCCCTAAGGCTCTGTGGAACAAACTCCCTCAAAAACAGATCTGAAAATTGCGTCCAAGTCAATGAAGCAGACTCCCCCGGACTATCCAACTCATACGTGCGCCACCAATCATAAGCGGCCCTACGAAACTGAAAGGCAGTGAAGGAAACCCCGCTGGTCTCCACAATCCCCATAGTACGAAGAATACGATGACACTCCTCTAGAAAACCCAATGCATCATCTCAAGCCAAACCACTAAACACTGGAGGGTCATATTTCTTGAACCTCTCCAATCTACGCTGCTCATCCTCAGAGGCAGCTGGTCCACCTCCTGGTTGTGCTGGGGCGGCGGGAGGCATAACCAAAACATCTGGAACATGTCCCACTGGCACACGCTGCTCCGGTGTAACGGCTACGGGAGTCCGGGCCCCTCCCCCGGCCTGAGATGTAGCTGCAACAAGAGGAAGCAATCCTGCCTGGGCCAAAGTGGTATACATGCTCATGAACTGAGCCAGGGTCTCCTGTAGTGCTGGAGTAGTAGCAGCTGTAGTCGGTGTACCAGGTGCCTGCGCTCCAACCTGGTCTACCGGTGGCACCTCAGCGGCAGCGCGCGATGGTGCTGTGGCTGCACCTCGGGCGCGTCCTCGTCCTCTACCTCGGCCCCGGCCTCTGACGGCAGCAACAGGGGGCGCGGGTACCCGATCATCGCGGTTAGCTCGTGTCCTCACCATCTGTGAGAGAATAGAAAGCAGTAGTTTAGATTTTTGATGCCAAAAATGTCGCACGACAAGGAAATCCAAAAGAAATGAAGAGTTTCCTAAACAGTTACATAGCCCCTCGTAGATAAATACAGACGTCTCCGTATCGATCAGCGAGACTCTAAGTAACCGGTCCGTGTCCCGTGACTCCTATGAACCTAGAGCTCTGATACCAACTTGTCACGACCCTAGTTCACCAATTGTGAACATGTCGTGATGGCACCCAATCCCCACGACTAGGTAAGCCTAACACGTTGCGGAATATACAAGTTATAAAATACTTAAATAAGGAACAGCGGAAAATAACACAAAAAGGTATGTAATCCGTGCCGCTTGGCACATACATCCGTCACACAATAAATAGAACACTACCAAGATCCGGAACCCCACGGTAACACAGACTAAAAGAGAAATACAACTATGGCTCTATATGTAAAGAGTATCTAACAACGAAATGAAGAGAAATATCAACTAGTACTATTAGAATAGAAGGAAAGCCTCCGGATCCGCGGACGTAGCAGATCATACCTCGAGGTCTCCCAAATGCGGCGGAAAAATCACCTAGCTCGAGCCTGCTCTGATGTACCTGGATCTGCACAACAAAAGTGTGCAGAAGAGTAGCATGAGTACACCACAGCGGTACTCAGTAAGTGCCAAGCCTAACCTCGATGGAGTAGTGACGAGGAAGGTCAGGGCCCTACTGAGAAACAATAATATAATGATGATAATAAAAATAAACAGTTTAAATGATAATAATTCTCGAACTAACAACAATAAGACGATTACTGCAAGTGTCTACAATAAAACTAACAACAATTAGTCAACTCAGCAAAACAAATCCAGGACCTGTGGGAATTGAACCCACAGTCCCATTCTCAGTACCTCTGGGTCTCCGGGAATTGAACCCGCAGCCCATGTCTCAATAATATCTCAATAGCTCAGGATCTCCAGGAATCGAACCCGCAGTCCTTACCAATAATCAATAAATCTCAGGATCTCGGGAATCGAACCCGTAGTCCACATTTCAATAAATCTCAGGATCTCGGGAATCGAACCCGTAGTCCCTACCAATATCACTCCGGGTCTCCGGGAATCGAACCCACAGCCCTGGGTCTCCGGGAATCGAACCCGCAGTCCACAAGCACAGCAAACCGGGTCTCTGGGAATCGAACCCACAGCCCTGGGATCTCCGGGAATTTAACCCGCAGTCCACCAACACATCAAATAAGAAAACACACAGAGAGAATATAATGTTAAATTACAACTTCACCGAAATTAGTGCCAACAATTTGTCAAGAATTCAAGTAAATCAACTAGGCAATTAAACATGTTGAATCCTAGTTAATCATGCTTTTCTAAGTACTACCGGGTAATGGTAACGCTTTTATCAGACTAAGAGCAGGAATATCACAAATCGGACAATTCAAGTAAAGTGTGTGTTACAACAACCAGCGCATGTACACGCCCGTCACCTCGCGTACAAGGCATTTAAACTATCACATAATATCCTAGGGGTGAAAGTTCCCCCACACGAGGTTAGACAAGCCACTTACCTCAATCCGGCCAATTCAATACTCAATTTAGCTTTTCCTTTACCAATTCATCAATGCTTGGCTCAATCTAGCCAAAAATAACTTGAATACATCAAACAATGCAAGAGAAAACAATTTCAATTAACAAAACTATGATTCTTACACAATTTGCAAAAAGTCAACAAAAGTCAACTCCTCGGGCCCACACCTCGGAACCCAAAAAAAATTACAAAAACTGAACACCCATTTCGCTACGAGTTCACCCATACAAAAATTATCTAATTACGATACCATTTGGTCATTCAAATCATCATTTTGCATTTTTGAAAGATTTCACAATTTTCCCCAAATTTTCCTTTAGATTCTCATGAATTTGATGTTAAATCTAAGATATAATCACAAAATATAGTTGGAAAAGGATTAGAGACACTTACCCAATGATTTGCAGAAGTTTGGGTCTTTGGAAAATCGGCTATGGAGGTTTAGGTTTTGAGAAAATTGAAAAATGGGTGAAAATCCCGTCAAAAACCTCACTTAACAGGCCTCAGATGTCGCATTTGCGACCCAGGGTTCGCAATTGCGAACCCTTAGATATTGCGAACAAAAAAAGGCTGGCAGAGGTCGCATTTGCGACAAAAAGTTCGCATTTGCGAACTGGGCATCGCAAATGCGATAAAACGTTCGCATTTGCGAACATAGCAGAACCAGCAAATTTTTCCTGACACGAAAATGAGCATAACTTCCTCATACGATGTCCAAATTCGATGATTCTTTTTCCTATGGCTCCAAAATTTCGATACGGATCTAATGGTTCAAACAAAACTAAATTTGGATATCATTTGCTTAATATGATATCATTTTTTTTTCTTGAAGAAACGATGACAAAGTATCCAAAACAAGCGCAACATAGCCTAAACCTATCTGAAACTCACCCGAGACTCCCGGGACCTCATCCAAACATACCAACACATCTTAATACCTAATTCGAACTTGCTCAAATCCTCAAAACACGTCTAACAACATCAAAACCCATAATTCTCATCGAATTCAAGCCTAAATTTCTTAAAACTTTCCGAATTGCATATTCGATCAAAAACCCATCCAAACGACGCCCGAATGACCTGAAAATTTGCGGACATACCCAAAATCACATAACGAAGCTACAGAAATTGTCGGAATTCCATTCCGACCCCGGATCAAAATCTCACCTATCGATCGGATTCGCTAAAATTTCAACCTTCGGCATTTCAAGCCTAATTGAGCTACGGACCTCCAAAATATATTCCGAACGCGCTCCCAACCCCGAAATCACCTAACGGAGCTAATGGAACCATCGGATTTCCGTTCCGAGATCGTCTTAACACTGTTCCGGCTACGAACCGTTTTCTAGTTTCAAAGCTCTTATTTAGGGACTAAGTGTCCCAAAATGCTCAAATTTTTGGAACCAACTCTCCCGGCAACCCACAATAGCAGAAATGAACTTAGGGGAACGGTTAAATTAGGGATTGGGGCGTAATTTTCTAAAACGACCGGTCGGGTCGTTACACTTCCGCCATGAGATGACTGTTTAAATTGGCTCCATTGTCTGTGATGATCACCTTGGGGATTCCAAATCGGCATATGATATTCTCGTGCACAAAGTCCACCACCGCTTTCTTTGTCACAGCCTTGAATGTCTGAGCTTCGACCCACTTGGTGAAATAATCAATTGCAACTAGGATAAACCTGTGCCCGTTAGAAGCGGCTGGATCTATTGGGCCGATGACATCCATGCCCCAAGCAACAAAGGGCCAAGGTGCTGACATTGTGTGCAACTCATAAGGTGGGGAGTGGATCAGATCCCCGTGTACCTGGCATTGATGGCATTTCTTTACATACCTGATACAATCACGCTCCATCGTGAGCCAGTAGTACCCTGCTCTCAGAATCTTCTTTGCTAAAACATATCCGCTTATGTGGGGTCCGCATACTCCAGCATGTACTTCAATCATGATTTCATCCGCTTGTTGTGCATCCACACATCTCAATAAACCCAGATCCGGTGTTCTTTTGTATACCACTCCTCCACTGAAGAAAAATCCATTGGCTAGACGCCTGATGGCTCTCTTCTGGTCTCCAGTGGCTTGCTCCGGGTATTTGCCAGCTTTTAAGTATTCTCTAATATCATGATACCACGGCTCTCCATCCGACTCTTCTTCCACAGCGAAGCAATAAGCATTCTGATCTCGGACTTGGATCTGGAGCGGATCTATGTATGTCTTGTCCGGATGATGCAACATAGAGGACAATGTGGCCAAAGCATCTGCAATCTCATTGTGCATTCTCGGGATATGCTTGAATTCTATAGACTGGAATCTTTGAGACAACTCGTGCAAACAATACCGATATGGTATCAATTTCAAATCTCGTGTCTCCCGTTCCCCTTGAATTTGGTGTACCAAGAGATCCGAGTCACCCATGACCAAAATCTCTTGAATACCCATGTCAATCGCCATCCTTAATCCCAAGATGCACGCCTCGTATTCGGCCATATTGTTGGTACAGAAAAATCGAAGCTGAGCTGTTACGGGATAGTGTTGACCCGTACTTGAAATGAGTACCGCTCCGATACCAACGCCCCTACTGTTGACGGCTCCGTCAAAGTACATTTTCCATCCCGATCTCTCCTCTTGCTCCGTCTCCTCGACAAGCATTGCCTCTTCATCCGGAAAGTATGTTTTCAATGGTTCATATTCATCATCCACCGGATTCTCGGCTAAGTGGTCCGCGATAGCTTGTGCCTTCATTGCCGTACGAGTTACATAGACAATGTCAAATTCTGTGAGCAGAATCTGCCATTTGGCCAGTCTTCCCGTAGGCATAGGCTTCTGAAATATATACTTGAGAGGATCCAATCGTGATATCAAGTACGTAGTGTATGCTGACAAATAATGCTTTAGCTTCTGAGCCACCCAAATCAATGCACAACAAGTTCTCTCCAGTTGGGTATACTTCACCTCGTAAGATGTAAACTTTTTGCTGAGGTAGTAGATGGCTTGTTCTTTCTTGCTTGTCTCATCATGTTGACCCAGTACACAACCGAAAGAGTTATCTAGCACCGTCAAATACAAAATCAGAGGACGCCCTGGTTCTGGAGGCACTAACAACGGAGGATTAGCCAAATATTCTTTGATCTTGTCAAAGGCTTCCTGACACTCGTCGGTCCACTTCACTGCTGCATCTTTCTTCAGCAACTTGAAAATTGGCTCGCATGTTGATGTCAACTGAGCAATGAACCGACTGATGTAATTCAACCTTCCTAATAAGCTCATGACCTCCTTCTTGTTCTTCGGCGGAGGTAGACTTTGAATAGCCTTGATCTTTGATGGATCCAGTTCAATACCTCGTCGGCTCACAATAAACCCCAGCAGTTTCCCTGAAGGTACTCCAAAAGCACACTTCGCCGGATTGAGTTTTAGATTGTACCTCCGGAGTCTTTGGAAAAACTTCCTCAAATCTTTCACGTGATCAGGTTGTTTTCTGGACTTTATGATGACATCGTCCACATATACTTCAATTTCTCTATGCATTATATCATGAAACATAGTGGTCATTGCCCTCATGTAAGTTGCCCCGGCATTCTTCAATCCAAACGGCATTACTCTGTAACAGTACGTTCCCCAAGGTGTAATGAAGGCAGTTTTTTCAGCATCTTCTTCGTCCATAAGGATCTGGTGATAACCTGCGTAACAGTCCACAAACGAACCGATCTCATGCTTGGCGCGATTGTCGATCAATATGTGGATGTTTGGCAATGGGAAGTCATCCTTCGGACTGGCTTTGTTGAGGTCTCTATAGTCTACACACACTCTGGTTTTGCCATCTTTCTTTGGGACCGGCACAACATTTGCCAACCAGGTGGGGTATTTGGTAACTCTTATGACCTTTGCCTCAAACTGCTTATTCACCTCTTCTTTTATCTTCACGCTAATGTCCGTTTTGAATTTTCTCAGCTTTTGTTTTACTGGCCGGCATTCCGAGTAGATAGGCAACTTGTGTACCACTAAATATGTGCTAAGCCCGGGCATGTCATCATAGGACCAGGCAAAGATGTCCTTAAATTCATGTAACAACCCTATCAATTCATCCCTGAGGGGTGCCTCCAAATGCACACTAATCTTTGTTTCTCGGACATCATCTTCGCTCCCCAAGTTTACAGATTCCGTATCACTCAGATTTGGCTTGGGTTTTTCCTCGTATTGTTTCATGTCCTTACTTATTTCCTCCAGGGCTTCCTCATCCTCACATTCTATTTCACTATCTTCCTCGATTTCTTGTATAGTAGCGTGATTGTCGGAACTGGGTCTAGAATCCTTCACGCATGACATGGCATTGGAATCAACACATGCAAAACTGTACAAAAGGAAAAATAAAGAAAAATAAGGCAAAAGTGAAGAAAAAGAAAAAACTGCATTTCATTAATAAAAGAAACGAACAATGTTCGGGATACATGGTGATTTTTTTTTTCCATGAGGGGAATGGGGAAATTATAAAATAACAACTTTCGGGGAAACAATGATGAAATTTTGAGCTAACTACCAAGACTCCTTCCGGATAAGGAAAGGAGTAGCTTCCCAATTGTTCAATGTGACTCGGGGCCCCACAAATTGCACGTCCATGCTGCTCGTGCCTTCCCCTGCTTCAATCGTATTCACCTCCCAGAACATTTTCTTAAAACCAAGCATTTCTTCATCAAGTTGGGTCTCAATGCATTTTGCTGCAGCAGATGGTTGATGTTTTGTACCAGGCCTGATAAAGATGTCGGATAATTTGGGTATGGGTTTGGGCAAGGTCCAGTTTCTCTTGGCTTTAGAGGCTCTTTGGATATCGGCAAAGGTGGGTTTGAACCCTAAGCCGAATGTGCCTTTATTCTCCGGAAGCTGAACTGGTTGAGTGACTCCCTGTAGTGTTTTGCCTAATCCCCTCCCCGGTGCAAATCCGTTTTTCAGCATTTCTCTGGCCACCATTATAGCAGTTGGTGCCAACATCGGGGTTGATAACTTTTCTCCTTCGGCAACCCTATTCACCTCAACAGCATCCGTCACTTGGTAGACCCAAGGACCCCGATCCCCATCAGTACCGTCAAAGGTGCTACCACATTACAAGCATTTTCCTCTCCGTGTACAACAATCTCTTGCTGCTCCCATTCAAACTTGACCATCCGGTGTAGAGAAGATGGTACCGCTTTGGCCACATGAATCCAGGGTCGACCTAACAGCAAGTTATATGATATGGCAATATCGAGCACCTGGAACTCCATCGTAAAATCAACGGGACCGATGGTCACTTCCAAAATAATATCCCCCAACGTGTTCTTACCTCCGCCGTCAAACCCTCTCACATTGATACTGTTTCTCCGGATTCTGTCCGGGCTAATGTTCAGCTTCCCTAGAGTTGACAGCGGGCAGATGTTCGCGCTCGATCCATTGTCAATCAATACCCTGGTCACGACCGACTCTTCACTCTTTACCGTGAGGTACAATGCTTTATTGTGTTCGGTTCCTTCCACCGGCAGCTCCCTATCAGAGAAGGTGATTCTATTAGACTCGAAAATTTTGCTGGTAATCTTCTCCAAATGACACACTGAAATCTTCTCCGGAACATGAGCCTTATTTAGAATCTTCATAAGAGCCTTCCGGTGCTCCTCTGAATGTATCAACAAAGATAACAAAGAAATCTGGGCCGGGGTCTTTCTTAACTGCTCGACCACTGAGTACTCTTGTGACTTCATTTTCTTAAGAAATTCTTCTGCTTCCTCCTCCGACACTGGCTTCTTCAGTTGACTTTCTTTTACCGTTTTCATCTTTCTCAGTTCCTCTGGAGCAAAACACCTTCCGGATCGGGTAAGTCCATGCGTTTCATTAATTTCACCGGAAATCTCTTTTCCCTTGTAAACTACTGTCACCTTGTTATAGTTCCAAGGCACAGTCTTTGTATTCACCACTGGCATTTGCACTACTGGTTTTATGATTACTGGCTCTGCACTTGCTCCTTTCACAGTTACGATCGTCTTTGCACCTGGAACTACCACCTTTAAACCTCCCATCACTACTGGCTTTGGTTTCTCAACAATTACTTCCTCTTTCACAATTTCTTTCTCTAACTTGTCACTCAACTTTATCATCATGACGGCTTGAGATGGTTTTTGATTGCCATCACCCTGCACCAGTTCTATCATATTCGTTTCGTGGTGATTTGGCAATGGATTCTGGGTAATGTTTGGGGCCTCGGGAGCCTGCACTTCAATTCTCCTCTCATCGATAAGATCTTGAATGGCATTCTTTAATTGCCAACACTTCTCAGTATCGTGGCCCAATGTTCCTGAACAATATTCACATCTGACAGAAGAATCAAGATTTTTTGGGGGTGGGTTCGGGTTTTTTGGTACGATTGGTCTCAACATCCCCAATTCTTTCAACCTGTGGAAAAGACTGGTATATGACTCTCCGAGAGGAGTGAATGTCTTTCTTGCTTTGTTTCTCCAATCAGCGTCCGGCCCGGGTCTATTCTGGTTTCGGTAAGGTTTAGGGGTTGGGTATGTGTTTTGGGTATGGTACACATTGTGTGGAGCTTGAGCTCTCCACACGTGGGGTGGTGGTGGTGGATAAGCTTGGGTTTGAGGGTGATGGTAATGTGGTACGGTCGGTGGGTATGGTGATGGTGGTGGGTTATATGGGCTTGGTGCATTGTAGGGATTTGGCGGGTAAGATGGTGGTGGTGGATTATATGGAGTGGCTGGGCTTGGTGGGTGTTGGCGATAGGGTCTTGGTGGGTTATAATGTGGGTTGCGACTCCAGGACCTACTTTCAATGGTTGCTACTTCTTCTTTCTTCTTTATTCCCATCACTCCTCCGCTTCCACTCTGTATAGCTTGATTGGTGGCTTTGATAGCCGAAAAACTCATAATTTTGTTTGTCTTCAAACCCTCTTCTACAAAACTTCCCATTTTCACAACTTCGTTGAAACTTTTTCCAATTGCTGACACTAGATGGCCATAGTATGTTGGATCCAAAGCTTGCAGAAAACAATCCACCATCTCTCCTTCTTTCATCGGTGGATCCACTCTAGCGGCCTGTTCCCTCCATCTAAAACCGTATTCTCTAAAGCTCTCTCCTGGCTTTTTCTCCGGCTTGGTAAGGGATAACCTGTCGGGTATGATCTCCAGATTGTACTGAAAATGACTAGCGAAAGCTTGTGCTAAATCATCCCAAACGAACCATCTTGTATGGTCCTGTCGGGTATACCATTCCAGTGCTGATCCACTCAAACTTTGGCTGAAATATGCCATCAACAATTCATCTCTACCTCCCGCGCCTCTCATCTTGCTACAATATCCTCTTAGATGAGCTACCGGATCCCCGTGTCCGTTGTACATGTCGAACTTGGGCAACTTAAATCCTGCGGGAAGCTGCACCTCAGGGAACAAACACAGGTCTTTGTAGGCTACACTTACTTGCCCTCCCAGCCCTTGCATATTACGGAAAGCATTCTCAAGACTCTTCACTTTCCGAGCCATCTCCTCCTGCCCGGCACTTGCTTCTATCATGGGAGCGTGAGACTCGTGTTGTCTGAAAGTAGGCTCCGGGGGTAGTAGTGAGGATCCTGGATATGGAATATTGGTTCACTAGAAGATTTGTGGATAACAGCGGGAGGAGGTGCCACATATACAGGAGCGACTTGTGGTATAGGAGGTGGTGCTTGCTTGGTTGGAGGTGGTGGCATTTGGGAGGTGGAAGCATAGTAGTGAGGGTAGTCGGGGTAGGTGGAGGACGAGTTCATTGTTGGTGGCTCGGGGTTAGGATTGGGTGGAGGGACATATGTAGGGTTAGCAGGGTAGGCTGGTAGTGGTTGACCTCTTGACCAAGCCTGGTACATTTCAGCCATCTGTTGTCTTAACTTGTACATTTCTTCTTTCATCCCTGCCACATCCACGATCTCTTCTTCGTGAGCAGGGTCTACAATGGTTGCCTCGATCTCCTGGGATACAGCCTTTGTCATCTTTTTGGATCTGGTGTTGTATGAGTGGGTAGCCAGTATGCCAGTTGCCTAGAAAATCTGGACTCACAAACATCAACACTTGTTAGTTGTTAGCGCATGAATAAGATGTAACGACTTTAAAAACAAACACATTTGCTCGAGTCGTTATGCATCATCCCGGCCGTTGCTCACTTCAATCATCTTTTCTTTTTCCGCTCTTTTGTTTTCTTTCTTTCTTTTCTTCTTTTCTTTTCTTTTCTTTTTTGCTTTTTCTCTTTTCTTGCTTTTCTCTTTTTTTTTTTTTTTTTTTTTTTTTTTGCTTTCTTTTCTCTCTTTTTCCTTGCCGTTTTCATAATCACGCTCCTATTTATTTGCCTAGCGGATATAAACGAAATGACATAAAGCAAAAGAATTGGTAACAACACTTTGTTTTCTCATTGATAATTCAAAACCTTGATTACAAAGTGATGTTTAAGAAAATAAAAATAAAAGATGATGCATGACCTAAGAGTACATTAATGCACCTAGTGCCCGCGAGGCATCGTTCGGCCTTGCCGCGGGCCTATATGCTAAACCCCTTTGAAGCCTATCCAGGTCGGCCATGACTTGTTGTACAAAAAACTTCACTGCAGATACAAAAGTCCTCCGAGTCATATCTTCACAAAGCTGAGTCTTTCGGGTGATATACTGGGCGATGCGAACAATCTTTTCTCTGATGACCCCTTTTTCTTGCAATAGACGGCTTATTTGCTGAGCGCGAGCATCCAAGGTGTGTTGGTTGTCCTTTTGCACTTGTTGTAGCTTCAACTCTAATCTAGCCATAGTCGTGTAGCAGTGCTCTCTTTCTTCTTCAAGATCTTTGATAATCTTGTTACTCTTGACTGTGGCTGAGGTTATTTTCTTTCTAAGCTGATCTATTTCAACATCGTGCTTGCTTTGTAGCTGCTGGACTAACTTGGCTCTTTCCTCGGTGTCTTTGCCCATTTGCTTCCGAGCCTTGACTAACTCTTTTTCAGCTATGTCCAAATCAAAGCTATAGTCATTCACTTTCCGCCGAAGAATCTCAATTAACTTTTCATCTCGGGCTGAACGAGCTGGGGTCTCGGATGCAATTTTCATTTGAGCTATTTGAGCCTTCAACGTATCATTTTCTTTCTTCAGCTGTTTCTTTTCCACTTCATCGGATGTTGCTTGTAAGCCGCTTTCGAAATGAAGATTTCTCAATTTATCTTCCAACAGACTGATTTTGGCCTTATATTCTTTTTCCTTGGCCGCCCATTTCAGATTTTCCTCGGATTGCTCTATCAGGTCTTGCAAGTGAGGTCTCTTTGAAAGACGTTCGTGTTCAACCCCTCGTCGGTACCATGTGGAGTACCCAGGTGATATCTCCCTCTTTGCTCTATTCGGCACACAAGTATCAATCTTCAAATTTTGGCACTCGTTCCAGATTTGCCGGATTTTTGCTTCCGGGAATTGCCCGTCCGGACCAATCTCCACGGCTTGCACACTGAGATCCCCATCTCTTGGAATAATCTGACACCGACCCAACTGTCGCAGGGCTCTGTATGGGGCATAGGGTTGTATACTCTTCAAACCCATGATCAAAAATGGCGATCCCTCCGTTGGCATGTATATCACCTCGTCAAGAGGTAACCAGTCATACGTCCAATCGATTTGACCGTCAGTTAGTGATCGAAGATACACAATCCAACCTTGGACTCCTTCTGGCAACTTTACTTCTTTTGTCCTCGCATTGAACTCTTCCAAACATGTCCGATCGGCCGAACCATAGCTCGAGTACAAAGGATGGTGGCATAGATGCTCAATTAGCCAGATTTGCAAGATCAAGTTACACCCTTCGAAGAAAGTAGCCCCCGCTTTGCACGCGGTCAGAGCACGATAGATATCCGCAACAATCATCGGGGCCAGAGTACAGTTTTCTTGTACTATCAGTGTGGTAGCTACCCCGGCGACTTTTATATTGATATGTCCATCTTTCCTCGGGAATACAACAACTCCAAGAAATGCCACCAAAAATGCGAACCTCCGGTGTTCTTCCCATTTCGCCCGGTTGGACTTGCAACATAGCTTGTTGGTAAGATCATTGAAACCCCCAACATGTCCAAACCTGTTGTAGATGAAGCTTAAAGAACAAAATCCGTTGGCCGGATCTTCATTATGAACATTCCGGGCAATTTTCAAAGAGTCAAGGAAGCGATGTACTGTCACCATCCTCGGAGATACCGGATATTTTCCTTTCAGCGGAACTTCGGTCTTCCCAATGTAAAAGGCAATCTCCTCCAAAGTTGGGGTAAGTTCAAAATCTGGGAAATGAAATACGTTGTGTGCCGAATCCCAAAACGTGACCAACGCTCTAACCACATCACCTCGAGAAACTATTTCGAGTAACCCCGTAAGGCCTTTCAAGTACCTTTTGACCCAGTCTTGACCATCGGATCCCATGTCCTGCCACCATAATCTCAGCTCCAAAGGGGTTTTATTTAGGGAAAATTGTTCATTCATCATCGTGCTCGTCCTGCACATTTATTAAGGTGATTTTATTTAGAAAAGGAAAAATCTTTTTCAATGCAAGTTTTCAATGAAAGAAAAGGAAAATAATTTTCGAAGTGGCCATTTTTGCAAAAACAACCTTCCGTCGTCCTTTCGGAACATTCGGCCATTTCCAAAAATAGCAATCACCTCGATTATTTGAAAAGAAAATCTTTTTGGTCTTTTTCTAAAAGTGTGGTTGGACCCGTTTAAGGGTTGCCTACGTATCCCACCTAATGGCGAGAATCAAACCTGCGTAGTTCGGTCGGATTATTTGACCAATTATTTCAAAAAATGTTCCACCTATATTTTTCAAATTTTCAAAATTTTCCGGATACCTATTTTCTACAAATCATTATTTTCCTCTCTCTCTTTTTTCCTCTTTCAACAATTTTCCAATCTCGGGATTTTAGCCGGTCCGCATAACGATCAAGGACAATAAAATGCAACACATAGCATGCTCGGTCTTTTCAATACGGGTCACCTGTCCTAGACGGACCCAACCCCTGTGTTGAGTCCCCTAAGTCAAATATGATGCAAATAATCGTCCTAGACTTATGTTCAAAATCTTAAGGTTTCATGGATTGCTAGACCGTGTACCCGAGCGGACAACTCGAATCGAGGAGGGGGCTACGTACCGGTGACTCGCGGAGTCAATCGGCTTTGTAACTTATCCGGCCTCTGTTTTCTTAATTTAGGGTGACTTTTAACAGAAAAGGGAGTCTCAACCAGTAAGCACATCCCCGGGGGAGAAGAGAGAAGGGTTTTCGGCACAATTTTATATATACAGTTCACATAATATCAAAGCGATAAAGCACATAGCATGTTGTTCAAATCATATAATGAAGTCAAACAAAAACGCAAACGGCAGTTCTAAGGAGCTCGAGTTCTTAAACCCTGAAATCGAAATTCAGGGTTGGGTCCCCAGCAGAGTCGCCAGAGCTGTCACACCTCCCTTTTTACTACCCCGACATGCGTAAGGTGTATAAATACACTTGTAGGGTATACCCCGACGCTCAATTACCCGAGACGGATAAAATAACGTAAGGGAAGGAGTTTTTCCAATTTAAGGACAATCGGTTCGGGATTTATTAGAGATTAATCAGAGTTGCCACTTGGGAATGACAATGGTATCCCAAGTCACCGGTTAATCCCGAATCCGAGGAATTTTGACTCTTAAAATGTCTGCGAAGCAGAGGTCCGGATAAGGAACTCTGTTAACCCGGGAGAAGGTGTTAGGCACTCCCGGATTCCGTGGTTTTAGCACGGTCGCTCCACTGTCGTTCTTGACTCTTGTTTGACTTAATTATAGTTTTAAACAACACAATGTGCTTTTTACGTTAAATATCATTTTTAGGAATTTGCGGTATCGCGAAAACATGCCTCGAGTCATACCGCAACCAGTATGCCTATGACTTTTGGTGTATTTCAGCTTTACCGAGATTTGGATTTGAGTCGCACCAAGTGCACACTCGTTCATAGGAAGGTATATTAAAACCGTGCCCCTAAAATAACGTCTATCGGCTTTTAAATATTTTGGGAGAAGCTATGGAATTTGCTATTAGCTTTCCCGGATCTATTTATGTTTATATCATTACTAAGTGGGGGCCCCGGTGTTATTCGGGCGAGGCTCGTCCCAATTTTCATTAAAGGATACTAGTATTTAACTATGTTTTCTATATTTGTTTTTTCCTTAATCGTATGCTATTACTATAATAATCCCAGGCCCGTATGATTTCTGTTATTTAAATGGGGCCTGGTTCCAAGTGAAGTTTTACACATATATTACATCGGCCCAGGCCTTAAAGGCCTAGGTAGTTACTGAACTTTACTCGCTGGCCCAATTGGCTTCATATAGAGATTTAGGCCCAAATGAACAATAATAAAGGAAATAGTAATGAATTTAAAGTAAATCAGACACATAGAATTAAAATTGAACTACCATTTTATTAATCAGAAGTGAAATAGCTGTACAAGTAAATTACTATCAATCCAATATCACGACTAATCAGTGAATGAACTAACACTGTTCCTTTGTTTTTCTATTAATGACTTATATCACTATTAAAATTACTCAATCAAAGAGACATTTGCCTATATGATGCAGTGTTTAAATGACCCAATATCCATATTATCTAAAAAGCTAAGTGACTATTTATATGCACATTGCTATACTATAATTTTGGGCTTGATCAATGTTACCAATCTAGTTTCAAACGAATTACTACTTCCTTTTCTCTCTTGTGCTTACTGATATCCAAAGGCTGATTTACCAATTAACTACTATTGTTTAATAAGAGCTGGGTCTATTTATTAAAACCAAACTTCATTATTCAACTGTTTTGCTTCTTTTTAAATCTATTAAAACTCTGATATTAACTAAGTAAGCTTTGTTTGATAATCTTCTGGTGAGCTAGTTGTTATTGATGCATGCGAGAGTCGATTAACTTTTGTTTTAATGTTTTTACCTAATTAATACTAAGTGACGTGCTATTACTATTGCTATACTATTATTATACTACTTCTATACTACTACTACTATACTATTACATTGCCTCTGTTCTTTGTTTCCTACTGTTACATATTACATCAGTCAAGCTATAAACGCTGAAACTAACTAAAGACAATATAAGATCATAACAGGGGAATTAAAAATAAGACTTCATTTCATTATCTCAGCAGTTACATCTTCAGTGGATTGAGAAATGTACCTGGGTCAAATGAAAGAACACCAATGAGTCTAAGGGGACAGAAGCAAGTATCAGCAATGGTTCACACAAGGCAATGCAACAGTGAGATGAATAAAGCACAGCAACACAGCAACACAGCAACACCAGTATGAGAGAAACCCAGCAGATAATCGAACAAGGAACCCAGAAAAAAAACAGATTAAACCCACAAGCTTTCCACACCCGGAATTTCCAGAATGATTACTGCCAAATTGCTATGTTTTCCCTAGTATTTCTTATCAATAATTAGCCTAAGTACGAATTTCAGATTGCTCAAAATGTTGGAACCCAAATGTATTTTCTCAGATTACTCTTCAGAATTTTCCCCTTTTTCAGCCCCTTTTAAGAGATATTTATAGCTAACCTTTAGGGCTGAATACTTGGGGAGGAAGTATGGGATTAATCCCACTTTCCCCCTCCTAAAATTATCCATTCTACACTTTAGTCCATATTTCAGTTACCAGAAACCCTTCCAGCATGTGCTGGAAGGTTCTAAAGATTCTCTTTTATGGCCTTTTACTAGTATGACCTTAGGGATTTGAGATTTTTACAGATTTCCCATTTTTAGGAGACCATTATACCCCTAAATCTCTGCAAAATTGCAGAAATCGGGAGCATGAATGTCCCTATTACCCTCCTAAGTTCTTACTAGTTACTATTTTACCTTTTCAATACCCAATTGTGCCCCTAAGAGCACTGCTGATTTACCAGCTTGCCTAGGGCAGATTTTAGCTAGTTTTGAACCTATTTAACTAATAGCCAGCCCTGGCATTAGTATTTAAGGACTGGCCAGATTTATTTTAAGAACTATTTCAATTTTAGCCACTTTTAAACTAATTCCAGTCAATTAAGACCAATTTATTCTTAATTAAAGCTAATTGCAGGCATAGCCTGCTTTATTGTTATGTTTAAACTATTTAAAATTTAGCCAGTCTCAAGTTGAGACTTAGCTTGGGCTATTAAAGCCATATACTGAACAGCTAGGCCCAAAACCTTTACAGGTTTGGCCACTTTGCTGTTCAGGGCTCCAAAGAGAGCCTGGGCCAGTCTGCATTTGCAGACACAGCCATTTTGCACAACCAGCCACTGTTTAACAGTGAGCCGTGTGTTAGGGCTTATAGAATTGGTCAACCCTTTGCAAGGTTGACCATTCTTAAGCCAATTATTAAACTTATAACCTAATTATGCATTTTCAGTTCTAACCTATTTAAAAACTAGCCATTTTCATAGAACCTAGTGCTAACAGCTATAACCAATTCACCTAGGGTTCAAACGGTGTTAATCAAACACTTACACTCAACCAGAACCAGTAAAACTAAATCAGTTTCAACATGGATTGCATATTAGGACACATAAGATCAAACAAAATGTAATAATCAACCAAAACTCAGAGAAGGCAATTGATATGGTTGAATTTCAGTTGATTAATTCACATTATCTAACTTTATGAGGCAAAGTATGAATTCATGTTAATTGAGACCTAATAACTGCCAGTTCAAGTCACATGAAAGTTTGAACAACTCAGAATCACCAAGGTTCAGGGCACAAACACATATAAGCATAGATTCTCATGAAACAGTCAACATGGTTCAACTAACCTAAGCTGGGTAATTAGAATTCACTTTTAAGTGCTACCCTAGCTTGATATATGCATGTTAAGAGTGGGGATGAAGAATAGGAAAGCCATGAAGAAGCAAAGAATAACATTCCTAAATCTAGCACAAGTGCATGACAAATGAGATGAAGATGATGACAAGAAGAACATGGAGAAACAGTGAAAAGAGAAACCTAAATCTATCATATGAGGGTAACATGAAGAGAAACAGACCCCAAATTGGCATACTCATTCATCAAATAAAAACATATGAGAGATGATATGACAAGAATACTAGACTTGCACTAAAAATGAACACAAATAAGACCACCAGAATGTGAGCAAAGAAGTGAACCCCAGATTAAACACAGGATAACTTGATATAAGAGATGAACAGAGATAGCCAAGCTTTTACCAAGACTAAACACGGAAAGAGAAACAGTAGAGATACTGCAAGCCAACAAAAAGTAATCTAATGCAAAGTTGAGTGACAATTAAACATAGTATCAGAATCAAAACATGCAAGATGACAGAAGGACTACTGAAGATTAACAAGATGAAGTATTCTAATACTAACTAAGGTTATCCAAGTCAAGTCTTCAAAAATAGAGAAACAGATTCAAACAAACCAGATAAAACTTAATAACAATGACTAAACGATTAGGCATGTAAGGCATCATGAAGAGAGGAGCAATCATGCTTGTAAACCCACCAGATTAAAAGACAATATACACAGAAGATAGATAGGTATTTTAACTCACAGGACACAACGAATCAGGATGAGCATGAGAATAAACAAGATGGAGAATATTAACACTAACATGCTCAGAAACAGAATAGTAAGAAAAGATAGGCATAATGAAATAAAAAGGATAAACAAGCAACATAGCAATCACCAAGTATAAACCCTAAGCTATTAGCGAGAATAAACCCTAAACTATCACGTGAAAGCAAAAATCAGAGAAGAGCATCTAAACACATGCAGAAATAGCAAACAAACAACAAATGAATCAAAAAAATAAAGCAGAGAGAAAGCATATAAGGGTTAGGGACTTAGCTTGCGGGGCCTGTCCCCCGAGCTTCCTATTCCCTTTTCTTTTCTTTTCTTTAATCTCTCAGACCCTCCCAGACCTTTCTTCTTGTTTCCTTTTTCTTCTTTATTCATTTTCAGAGCTCTTTTTCTTTCAATTTTTCTCTGATTTTCATTCAGGCCTAAAGACGTGGCCTTTTTGAGTTTTGATTGCAGAGGGGTGTTTTGGGGATGGTAAAGGTGAGGTCTTGATTGAGGGTTGAATTTGGGGTCGCCGGAGTTAGGGTTCCGACGACCCTTTTTGGGATATTCGAAGTGATTGGGTTTGATTCGAGGGTGAAGGCTAGTATGGTTGGGTAGATCTCATGAAAAGGAGTCGATTGGTATTGGTTTCAGGCGGTGGTTCATTGTTTGGCGATCACCGGCGAGGATTCCGGTGACCGAGACTTCAAAGAACAGGGTATTTTCTGGGGGTTTTGGGTAAAGAAGAAAGAGCAGAAGAAGAGAAAGAGGGATGGGGAATTTGAAAAGCCGGCGACCACCGTAGAGAGTGGTGGCCGCCATGGCCGCCTAGGGTAAAGATGATGAAGAAGATGAGAGAAGTGGAGAGGATTAAGGGCGGCTAGGTTAAGCATTAGAAGAAATGGGGCGGCCGCTTCAGACAAGGCCCTTTTATAGGCCAAATATCCGATGAAATCTCGACCGTTCGTTTGATCAAGATCGACGGCTTTGAATGGGCGTTACAAAAACGACGCCGTTTGGATGCTTAAGAGACCAAGGCAACGCCCGTTAGATCACATTGAATGAACGGCTGAGATTAAATCTCAGCATTAATTAATTCTCTTATAATTCAAACATTATTCTCAGCCGTTGATTTGAGGAGACGAACGGCTGAGATCATCTCTGCTTACAGCCTTTGGACCGGGTCTGTTTGGGCTTAATGATTGGGCCAACGGTTTGGACCACAATTGGCCCAAATTCATTTACACAGCATATATATTTTATATTTTCTGATTTTAATGATTTTTATGTATTTTCTTTTATACTTTTTTTTTCTTTTTCTTTTATGAAAAATATAAATCCTAATTTTACTACCTACTCTAATTTCCTAGTATTTTTTGGTAATTTTCTGCTATTTTTTCCTAATTTCTACTACTTAAGCTATTTTACTAATTTTCTAATTAACTAAACTAACAAATTAATTACTACTATTTTTTTGATTTTTCTAATTTCTTACTTATTCAAAAACACAAAAATATAACTAATTTCAAGCAAAGCAAGTAATTGCACTCAAAAACATATTTATTTTAATTTTGGAATTATTTGCCTGGTGCAAAAATCATGTGCTCACAAGGGGTTACGGTTTACACCCCCAAAATACAATTTTGAGCCCTAGAGAGAAGAAAACTCGAGGAAAACACCGAGAAATCATCGGGTATTCATCGGAGGTAAGATTCTTGACTCAAAAACATAATTTTATGGTAGGATTAACATCAATCTTCATGAATTTGGGTAGAATTTTGAAGAAATGTGGCCTAGGTACTGAAAACGAGATTTTGGGTTTTGGAAGGCCATTTGAACTGCGATTTCGATAAATTTTATATGCACGGACTCATGGCGAGACGAGGATCGCGTTGGTACTAATTTCGGAATTTTCCGAGCAGAGTGGGCCCGGGGTCGGGTTTTACCAACTTAGTGTATTTATGCGAATTTCATGTAAATTGAAATGGGTTATGATTCTTTGACCCGTATTTGATATAATTATTGTGGTTTGACTAGATTCTACGCACGAGAGAGCTAAATTAAAAGGAAAAGGCATCGCGGACGAGTCTACGACCGGCTAGAGGTGAGTAGTTTGTGTATATGGTAGCCTGAGGGTTCGAAACCCCGGCTTAGCACATTGTGACGCTAGTAGGCGTGGCTCGCACACCGTGGCAGGTGCGGGATTGATTGTGACTGGGGATTGAGGCGTGGTCCATCCCGAAAATGAATAATATGTTATTAGTGTTGGAAACACACTGTATTTGATATAATTGTGGGCTGTAAGCCTTGTTTGGGGCCTTGTGCCGACCTGTAGCGTCCTTAGAGGACAACATTTATGTGATAACTATATTTGCTTAAATCACTGATCTCAGTCCTGGAAATTGAAATTCACATTATTGATATGCTAAGTCACCGGGTTTTGCAAATTTAATAAAGTTAAAGTATTTTTCATAAATTATGAACTGAAAACTGGAATTAAGATAAATGAACTGTTTTGTGACTTATCTGATTTATGTGGACTGAGGATGGATCGGGCTGCACGCCGCAGTGGTTGATATGAGGATCGGGCTGCATGTCGCAGCAGTATTGCGCTTGGGCTGTAGGAGCCCCTCCGGAGTCTGTACACACCCCGGTGAGCGCCGTCGACGTTAAATTGGATCGGGCTACACGTCGGTAGCGGTTATGTGCATTGCATTGCATCTGTATTTGTTGAATTACTCTATAGTAGTTGTACGGTATTATTGTTGCTAGTTCGTAGGAGATTCAGACTGTAGTGTAGCTTCATATTGTGGTATTTTGTGGATTTCTTACTTTCAGCTATTAATATATACTTTTTACTCACCGAGTACTTAGTATTCACCCCTACTCCCTGCGCTTTTGTGTGCAGATTCAGGTATACAGGAGGGATAGACGAGCACTCCAGCTTCTACCAGAGTTATTTCGAGTTGCCGAGGTAGCTGCCGACGTTCGCGAACCTAGCTTCTCATTCCATTCTGTTATCATTATATGTCTCATACTTGAGTACTACATTCAGTATTTTCTATTACTACTCGGTTTTGTTTAGAGACTCTAGACTCGTGACCCCAGATCTTTGGGAGTGTCAGTATTTTGTTCATTATTATTATTATTGGAGTTCTTAAACTCATATATTCTTCTTAGGTTGTCCATTTGGGACTGATATCGTTGTGATAATTAAATTGTTGGTCTGGCTGGCCTAGCTTGATTGTTGGGCGCCGTCACGACCGGATTTGGGTCGTGACAGGATGGATCGGGCTGCACGCCGCAGCGGTATATATGGGGATCGGGCTGCACGCTGCAGCAGTTATTTATATATATGAGGATCGGACTGCACGCCGCATCGGTTATTATGATAAGAGGATCGGGTTGCACGCCGCAGCGGTATTTTGCGCTTGGGCTGTAGGAGCCCCTCCGGAGTCTGTACACACCCACTAGTGAGCGCCGTCGACGTTAAATGGATCGGGCTACACGCCGTAGCGGTTATGTGTATTGCATTGCATCTTTATCTGTTGAATTATTCTGTGGTAGCTGTATTGCACTGTTGATGCTAGTTCGTAGGAGATTCATATTGTAGTTTAGCTTCATATTATGGTATTCTGTGGATTACCTACTTTCAGGTGCTTTTATATATTTATTACTCACTAAGTACTTAGTACTCACCCCTACTCCCTGCACCTTTGTGTGCAGATTCAGGTACTAAGAGGAAGTAGACGATCACTCCGGCTTTCACACAGCCATATCGAGTTGCTGAGGTAGTTGCCGGCGTTCGCAGAACCTAGCTTCTCCTCTCTTTTCAGTTGTTATTTTATATTCAGACTTGAGTACTTCCATACAATATTCTCTACTTTTGTTGGGTTTTGTTAGAGGCTCTAGACTTGTGACTCCAGATCTTTGGGAGTGTCAGTTATTTTCGCACTTCTCAGTATTTTATTTCATATTATTATTATTGGAGTTTCTATGACTCATATATTCTTCTTGAGTTGTCCATTTGGGACGGATATTATTGGTGATAAACATTTTGTTGGTCTGGCTGGCCTAGCTTGATTGTTGGGCGCCATCACGACTGGATTTGGGTCGTGACAGTTGTAACTAAAGTTTTAATCAGTTTGGTGGAGATTTTGTAGTAAATTTTAGAAACTTGGGTTGAAATATAATTGAACCGGAGAAGAAGACAAATTTTTATTGTATACCCAAATAGTATATAAATATACCATTTTAGTATACAATTCATTCCAACCCTATACCCTATTAGTATAGTTATATACTATACTGGTATCATATGCTAGTTGAATTATTTTTTGATTATATTAGTTGCATTTAATTGGTACAATATTTGATTTTCTTTTAATAATAGTAATATAACATAATATCTTGAAATAAATTATTATATAAATATGTGGTACACTATTTTTTTTATTTTTCTCTTTATGCATGTGTGTTATGTAATAATAGTATAGTCATACAATTATCAGGAATTAACTAGTAAAATTGTATACCATGTTGGTATAGTTATATGCCATATTGGTATCATATGGTAGTTCGAACATTGTTTTGGTTGTTTTAGCTGCATTTTAAGTTAATTATATTTTGAAATTATTTATATCAACATGAGTTGCAATACTGCTAGAATTTTTGTGTGCCGATGGACATAAATTATGTGTATTAATAGTTTTTATAGATATAGAAAATTATTGGAATGACCCCATACAACTATATACCCTCTTAATATATAAAATGAGCAAGTTATTTTGCGAATATTTAGCTTGCCATACGAGCATGTAATTTTCTCATACTTTTATTGTGTCCTTTAACGTTTTGGTAGAGTAGTATAGTCGCATATAGTTGTAGCAATATTTTAGAGAAATCATATGCTCTATTGGTATACATATAGACCATATTGGTATCACATGGTACTAGAAGTCTTTTTTGATACTTGTACTTTATTTTTATTTTTTAATATTTTATTATCATTTTTATTTGGACTAGTATATATGGAGATTTGGTTACCGTAGATTATGTTTCTTGCTCTATAACTGTTTGTATTACTGCTAATGGTAGAGTGTATATTGATAACGGAAAAGGGCCTAAAATACCCCTGAACTATCCATTTTGGTATAATAATGCCCTTCATCCACCTACTGGGCCAAATATGCCCCTCCGTTAATATTTTTTGCTCACAAATGCCCTTTGAGTTAATTGAGGGACACGTGTCATCGTCTTATTGGCTCATTCTTAATAATTCTTAATTAATTAAAAATACCCATTATTCATACCCGAAAAATAATTTTCTAAAGCAATTTTTCTAAAACTTTCTTTTACTAAAAATTGAAGAAAAAAGGGGATTTTTTTACTAAAATAATGTTTTTGTAAAAATAAAAATAAAATCTAAAAATTAATTTTCTAAAGCAATATTTTTGTAAAAACTTGAAAAAAAAAGTAGAAAATTGCTTTCCAGTTTTTTCTAGTAGAAAATTAGCAATATTTTAGTAAGAAAAGTAGAAAATTGCTTTCCAGTAGAACATTAATGTTTGGTATCAAAAATTTAAGGGTTAATATTTTTTAAAAGGTTAATGTATTTTCCAGTAGAAAAGTAGAAAAATAATTTCCAGTAGAAAAGTAGCAATATTTTCTAAAGCATAATTCTACTTGTTTTTCTATTTTTTTCAAAAATATTGCTTTAGAAAATTGCTTTTTAGATTTTATTTTTGTTTTTACAAAAACATTATTTTGGTAAAAGAATATTTTTTTTTGTAAAAACTGAAGAAAAAAATTTCCTTTTTTTCTTCAGTTTTTAGCAAAAAAAAATTTAGAAAAATTGCTTTAGAAAATTATTTTTTGGGTATGAATAATGAGTCTTTTTAATTGAATAAGAAATATTAAGAATGGGCCAATAGGACGATGACACATTTCTCTCCGTTAACTCAAAGGGCATTTGTGAGCCAAAAACATTAACGGAAGGACATATTTGGCCCAATAGGTGGATGAAGGGCATTATTGTACGAAAATGGATAGTTCAAGGGCATTTTAGGCCCTTTTCCGTATTGATAATTATAGGGAAGGAGATCAAGGTTTGCATGACAATTTAGAATCTGATTATGTGATTTATGGTGCTCAATAACAGTCAATGTAATATTCGGTATATTAGATCAAGTGACAACTCATATTATTTCAGTTTAATAATTGAATTTAAAAAATGAGAAAGAAAAATAAAATAAAAAGTATATTGTACTAGTTATATTAAAAAAAGGTGAACAAATATTTATTATATCAATTATTTTCTTATTGTAGAAAAAAATAATAAAAACTTAAAATGAAATTAGATTATAAAGAGAATTTTTAAAAAGTTAAATAAAATTAGAAAAAAAAAGAAAAAAAAAAGAAGTTAACGAGAAAAAAGAAAAGAAAAAAAGAGAAAAAGAAGAAGAAAAGAAGCATAGAAATAAAAAATAATTGGAGAATAAAGAAACAATTCCCTAAAAACACTACTATGAATAGGAAATGTAATTAGTTTATGGGTAGAAAAATAAATAAATAGACAAGAATAAATAGTTTTATTTTTGTGAGTAACTGTGTCAAAACTCAATAAATACTAGTAATATATATGACTATTCATCATAAACGACAAAAGTTATTGGAATAAATAATAAAAAAAGACAAACCAAATTGTAGGGGGGTAATTATCTGTACATCAGTATTGGCACGCCTTACTTTTTTATTTCTCAAGATCGCGCGGATCTAAATAATCCAATCCGACGGCATCGATTTGATCTTGGGACGTGTTTAGATATTGGAATTAGAAGCTTGGCCAGTTGGTCAAACATGCGGCTATAAATGATTAAATTGAGTTTTAACCGTTGTGATCCAACGGCAGCGATTTGATCTTGCGACCTGTTTAAATCCTTGGGGTTATAAATGATTAAATTGAGTTCTGACACTTGTGATCCAACGGCAGCGATTTGATCTCGAAACCTGGAGTGTGGCGCGTGGAGAAGACAGGAAAACGTGTGAAGAAGAGGCGCGTGGAAAAGACAGGCAGACTTGTGAAGAAGTGAGGATACCCGAGTGTTGCGTGTGCCATGCGTGTGCTGTCATTCATATACTACATGGATTCAGCGGGTTTGGGCTGTCCAACAATAATATAATATAATATAATAATAATAATAATAATAATAATAATAATAGGAAGAATAAGGTATTTAATCAATTAATAATTGGAATTATTTTAATTTTAATTAATAAAGAGAGAAATAATTAAATGTCCTACTATATCATTTTTCCAAATATATTATCAGAGACAAGTGAGGCTTGCTCAGTTGATAAGCACCTCCACCTACGACCGTTAGGTCCTGGGTTCGAGTCACCGTGGAGGAGAAGTGTGAAAACACTATAGATTCTCCTAATTTGGGAGGGGAAAAGAAAAAAAAAAGTAAAAGGAAATGATTGATAATTACCATTATTACATGCATCATTGTGGTGCTAATAATGCTTCACGTATATTTATCATTATCTATTCATTTATTTTCTAACATAAATTAATTACATTTTTTGTACATCCATCCCACATAATTCACTCTTTCTTCTCCTATTCTTCTTTCTTTCTCTTGTAGACATAGTTAAATTTTAATATTTTTTTCTCTTTTCTTTCAAATTTTAATCTTGTAGATATAAAGGCTTTGCTAAATCAATTTTTGTTTGGTGCTTATTAGTTTAGTAAAATTTTATTATGAATTTACTTATTAGTGAAAATTTTACAACTTTTTTGTCTAAGTTATTCTTAAATCTTATAAAGGCTTTGCTAAATCAATTTTTGTTTGGTGCTTATTGTTTTAGCAAAATCATGGTATTTGACGTACTAATCTTTGCTTTCTATTTTGTGCAAAGGTTACCTCTTACTCATCTAATATATTTTTTATTTTTATCTAATAAAAACCTTGCTAAATCAATTTAAGGCTTTGGTATTTATTGGTTTCTAAAGCTAATCATGTTGTGATAGGGCTAAGATTTGAGTATACCTTACCATTTTATTTATCCTTTTATTTTTGGTTGTTCTTGAAGTTATACTATTAAATATGATGGTGTTTGACATATTAATTTTTGCCAAACTATATTTTTATCTAATACAAACTTTGCTAAATTAATTTTCGATGGTTAGACATATATCAGATTTGGCAAAAATTAATATGTCAAATACCATCATATTTAATAGTGCAAATCTTATATTTGCCTTTTGAATTGTGCAAATTTTATATCTCATTTAAGAGTAATAGTAGCACTTTTGAACATAAATATCTTTTCTTTTATTCCAAAATAATTTCTCCTTTTTTCTGAAATGTTCATAAAATTTCCACTTGAAAATAAGTATTTTTAATAATTTTCGAAAATTTACAAACTCCAAAATGTTGTTTTTTAATTTTTTTTACTCAAACAACTATTGAAATTTTCTTAAACCCAAAATTGAATGTTATATCCAAACACATCCCAAAATTTCAAACTAGTTATGTCCAAACCGCTGGGTTTGCCGGCCCAGCCCAAACATTCATTTACGAGATTTGTTCATAATTACCTATGAATTCTAAAAATATTTCATGATCTACAATTAATAATAGAATAACATTCTAAAAATATACCATCATATTTAATAGTGCAAATCTTATATTTGCCTTTTGAATTGTGCAAATCTTATATCTCATTTAAGAGTAATAGTAGCACTTTTGAACATAAATATCTTTTCTTTTATTCCAAAAAAATTTCTCCTTTTTTCTGAAATGTTCATAAAATTTCCACTTGAAAATAAGTATTTTTAATAATTTTCGAAAATTTACAAAACTCCAAAATGTTGTTTTTTTTTTACTCAAACAACTATTGAAATTTTCTTAAACCCAAAATTGAATGTTATATCCAAACACATCCCTAAATTTCCAACTAGTTATGTCCAAACCGCTAGGTTTGCCGGCCCAGCCCAAACATTCATTTACGAGATTTGTTCATAATTACCTATGAATTCTGAAAATATTTCATGATCTACAATTAATAATAGAATAACATATTCTACAACAAATATATAAATATGTACCCTAACAAAAGGTAGAATTCCTAAATTTCATTAAACCCTACTTCTTTTTGCTTTTGTTAAACCTTGTTCCCTTTTGTCACTATTCATCAATGGCGAAACAATCTGATTGTATCGCTTGTAGTGAATTCCTAGGAATATATGGTTGTACTGGATGTTTTCTAGGAGAGTGCTTTGATGTACCAAATGACGCCAATATTTTTAAACGACTGGTTGATACACTTGGCGCCAATATTTTTAAACGACTGGTTGATACACTTGGCGCCGATTCTCTTTGTCATATGTTGGAGTCATGCATTCAGAATTTGGCCGTGATGCTGCAAGGATCATGATTAATGGAATGACGGACGTGCTTAATGTCGCTGATGATATTATAGCTATAATACAACAGTAAGTTTATTTGTACATTTTCTGATTCTTTATCTCTATTTGTGCATTTTTTTGATTTGGTGTTTGTCTGATGACGATTTAGATGCTGAAAAATCTGCGTTTTCTGATTCTTTAGCTTTATTTGTGCATTTTTTTGATTTGGTGTTTGTGTAATGAGGATTTAGAGGCCGAATAACCTTGTGTATTTGTGCATTTTATGATTCTTTAGCTTTATTTGTGCATTTTTTGATTTGGTTGTTTGTGTAATAAGGATTTAGATGCTGAATAATCTTGTGCATTTTTTTGACTCTTTATCTTTATTTGTGCATTTTTTAGACTCTTTATCTTTATTTGTGCATTTTTTTGATTTGATGTTTCTGTAATGAGGATTTAGATGCTGAATAATCATGTGTATTTGTGCATTTCTGATTCTTTAGCTTTATTTGTGCATATTTTTTATTTGGTGTTTGTGTAATGGGTATTTTAATCTTGTTCAATTTATGTAATCCCTTCTCTTTGAATAATTACTTATGTGATTCTGAAGCCTCAAGCGAAACATCACCATACATTTGGTGTTTTTGATTTGGTGTTTATTTGTGCATTTTTTGATTTGGTTTTTGTGTGATGAGGATTTAGAGACCGAATAATTACCATTTGCATTCAAGTGATTCTTTAGCTTTATTCTGATTATGATTATTTCCTTAATTCCATATTTGTGTTAAAACTTTACTTAGTTACCTTATTTTCTACTCGTTTTCAAAGCTATAAATTCTCTACTAGCATGTCTCCTAATGAACTTGATTCATGACTAACTATGTTGTTTAATTTTGAGTTCTATGTCCCCAACCACTACTCCCCTGTTGGTAACTGCTGAAGTGTGTACTTTGTGCTTGGTCTGTGGTTTTGTTGCTCCTATCCCTTGTTGCTCCCTATCAAAACTCTTCTGTGGTTTTGTTGCTCCTATCCCTTGCTCCCTTTCAAAACTCTTTTGTGGTTTTGTTGTTCCTCTTATTCTGAATAATCATATACTTTTTCCCTTTATGTTTGATAGGGGTGTTGTTGCTCGTGACAAAGAAATAGCAGTGATGAAAGTGCAAATTGAGCGCTTAACGAAACACATGTAAGCGTGTTATTATTTTTATGCAAGTTTATCCAATCTTTAGGTTAATCAGCACTGATTTAATTATTTTTTATAGCGGCAAGCTGGTTGTTGCTCCAGATCCGGTTGTTGCCCCTGCTCCGGTTGCTGCCCCTGCTCCTGCTCCGGTTGCTGCCCCTGCTCCTGCTACGGTTGCCCTTGCTCCTGCTACGGCTGCCCCTGCTCCTGCTACGGTTGCTGCCCCTGCTCCTGCTACGGTTGCTGCCCCTGCTCCTGCTACGGTTGCCATTGCTCCTGCTCCTGCTCCTGCTCCGGTTGCTCTTGCTCCTGCTCCTGCTCTGGTTCCTGTCCCTGCTCCTGCTCCGGCTCCGGTTGCCATTGCCCATGCTCCTGCTCCTGTTGCCCCTGCTCCTGCTCCACCAGCCCCTCCTCCTGCTTCGCCAGCCCCTCCTCCTCCGCTGGACCCTGCCCCTGCTCCATTGGACTCTACCCCTCTTCATTGGGGTGTACGTGGGCTACGTACTCGTCGCTTCCTGGTGGTTGATACCAGCTCTGATTCAGACATTATGTCTGTATCGCCACCAGACGACAACGCGGCTGATCCTGATTATCAGCCTTGATAATTAGGATTCTGCTTCGGTGTCAGTGTGTTCTTCCTTGGGGTGTGTTATATTTTGAATTCCAGTACCACAACCCAAATAAGTAGTTGATGCAGCTCAATTTTCAAAAAACTAAAATGCAAAGAGTGTTACTCAAGAGTAAAATCAACAGTCCATTCGTAGCTCTATGAGTAATATATCAACAGTCCATTCATACCTGGCAACTGACGAGACGTATTAACAAACTAAGAACCTTGATATTACGATTACTTGATTTTCTATATGCAAATTATTAACTAATCGTAATGTCATCTTTTAACATTATGTGACCCTCTGGTACGTCTACGCAATGACTCAAATAAAATTTAAACCCTGATATACTTGCAAAATCGAATTGGCGTATGAAATTTCTTAAAACTCAAATAGTTGACATATTATGTACGAACAACCACCATTACTCGCAAAATATGATGAGATACAATTAAACTAGACTGATGTTAAAAAAGTTACTTAATATACTAATTTATGTTTCACATTGCAATTTCTCTGAGGAACAAATCCATCTACGGATTTATCCAACCGTTTGCACAGAATTATTGCCCATTTTTGGTCATTTGTCCATTACGAAAAAGATCATTTGAGACTATATTACAAACAAAACAAAGCTTGCTTTGTTTTAAACGTCCAACAAGACAAATAGTTCAGTTTGTTTTCCAACACCTTACATCTCCCAATCTCCACCCGTATAGCCAATGATATCTTGGTTCGTCCTATTGATTTGTCCTGTCAAATACAGAATAAAAAAGGGGGTTACATAATACAACACTGCAACGTAATAGAGTTGGCAACAAGAAAAAACATGGACATAAAAGGAACATTCACCTCTCTTGTAACACAACATAGCTCGTTCCTGTACCGGTCTTCTGTATCTTGGAGATCTTCCTCAATACATCAGCAAAAGCAGCCTTATCTTGCACCAGTATAATTAATGTGGTCACGTAAGGGAGGGAGGAACCTACAATATCACGAGAAGTAAAAGGAGCTCCGAAACTTGGCTGATATGCAGCTATGCTGAGGACATCTAGTTGTGCACTCGTGCTTTACATTTTTGGGATGCTTATACACAAGACCAACTCAAATATGAAGAGGATCAGATGCATCAGCTATAGGTCAGTGAGCCACAATGGACAAATCTACTCGATAAACCAGCCTTGTCATACCTCTTTACATTTTAAACGAGATTTAAATTGGCTGACAAGAACCTGTTGTTAGGGATATAATAGATATGCCCTAGATCCAATATCATATTTGATGATTTGAACATATTTTTGCGTACATTATTTGATATAAAATTTATATGGCATTTGATATTATTTTATCATTGTTATTAATTGCTTGATTAATTTGATAAGGTCCTTGATTAAACTTTGAGATTTGTCATCGTGATAGAGATCATGATAATGAGAGCAAAGTCTCTTACAATTTAATCTAAATTTGTTCTTGATCGTAGGATTATTAATTTGGACATTAGTAATCCGGTTAGATCAATATTTATGTGATCGTATTTATGGGATAAAGATTAGTTGATCTCATTAACTAAATCACATAAGTAGATGATGCATATAGAGATATGATCATTGAACCGACTCATTGGATAATTCCTAATGGTTAGAATTACCATAAACTGTCAATAGGATATTCTCTTGAAGAATATGATGTAACCGTTTCCTTTGACCTGAGATCGTCATAGTAATTGACAAGTCATTTATTGTGCTTTGATACCGGACACCTATGGCCTTAGGGCGATAGTTGAAAGGATATTGGGTACGATTAAATACTTGTAGAATTAGTGATTGATCAAGATGGAATCTGTCAACTCTTGGTAATGAGTTTAAGCTCCATGTTGCCATGAATTATAAACGACCAAACTAAGACCTTGGCCAGGGCAATTGAATGGAAGAAGAAAAGGGTTTCTTAGGTCATTCAATGGTCGATTATATTTCGCATGAATACATAGTAGGTCGCCTATTGGGATTTGACAGTTGAACCATATCCTAGGGTGATCCAGAGCTATAAGGACAGAAGGAATTGCAACATTATTCTTCTACTGGTTCTTGAGAGTAAATTGTATACTTCATGCTATCCGGTCGTTAAGGAGTGTTGCTAGACGCCACCCTTGATTAGTATATTAATGTGATTAACTTACTACCGGCTTAGTATTGAACCTATGGGGTCGCACACTTACGAGTGTTCTGATCTTTGCTAAAGGATTAATTAACTTATTATTTGATAATTAAATTAAGGAATTTAATTAGTTAAATAAATTTAGTTATTAGTCCAAATGAAATATTATTATATTCTTTGCTAGCACAGAGGATATAATTAATATTGTGAACATATTGAAGTTTTCTATTTGGAATAGAAAATTAAACTATATCTCTTAAATTAAATATATATGTGATATATATAGTTGGTACTCATAAGTTATATGAAATATTAATAAAAGAGTTATAAGTTGAATCCAACTTTGAATTGGATCAACTGAAAAGTCCACGTTTGCCATCATAATCCCATTTAGAATGGGATTCATAATTCTCTTTATATTTTAGTATTATAGTCCATATGGAATTGGGACTTACACGTGAAATCACTGTCTTAATTAACCTATTCCTACCCTATTTGGAAAAGGTTAGCAACTAAGGTATGTGTCAGTATATATACGTGATAGCTTCACGTAAAAGGGCAAGAGAAAAACGAAAGAAAAGGCCACAAAATAAGAGATATATTCTTGACAAGAAAATCAATTTTCTTGTCATACTATTTGCTGGAGTTTTGAGAAAATTTCAGCACAACTTTTTCATTGAATTTGTTCACGGTTTCATTAATCAAAGAGTTGATAGCAAGGATCGGTCTCGGTGTGGATACGCATAGAGTCTTCGCACTATCGAAGAAAATTTGAAACAAGATTCTCTTCATCAGGTACGTCTAAGATCTGATCTTTGACATGTAAATAAATTTTAAACACGAAAAAATCTGCCTAGGATTGTTATTGTCTTCCGCTGCGTGTTACGAACACCTATACACAATCCTTCAGTGGTATCAGAGCACAGGTTTATTGTGTCTAAAATTTATTTACGATAATATTTTAATATCATATTTGAAGAGTTCAAACCATTATACGTCTTGTGGAATAGTCAAATCGTTTGAATATTGATATTATTTTATTATGGATAAAATATGCATTCATATAACTATTGAGATAGTTCATAACCTGAATTTAAAATTTTGTATTAGATACAATGGGAATCTATAATATGTTACATGATTCTATTGTTATCTTTAATTGCTATTAGTTCATGAGATGTTAATTAATAATAATATTCTAGCATGGATTCTTTTTATGTGATATATAAGATAAACATGTTAGAGGATGTTGAATTTCGTTTCTATGTCATGTGCTTGTTCGTCACATAATTTTGAATTATTTATTACATGTGATGTAAATTAATTTAGGACTAAGCATGTAGACAACTTGAACTAAATTCACATGCTAGAAAAAGATTTGATATTTATGTTATTAAAAATTATTTTAGTAACAATTCCCTCTTACTAAATTTTGAGTTCTTAAATCATAAAATATAAGATATTTTATTATAGAGCTATCCATCAAGGTAAACAATTTTACTTATTTCTCGTTTATAAGGAGCGGCCTGACTACCAGGAGATTTGTAGTTCGAGAATATGTTAAAATTATTTATTGCATTAGATGCATGGATTGAAAGAATTATTCAATTTTACACTAGACGCCTGGACTACCCGGGGAGTATAAAATTTAATAAGTTCTTTGCTATCATGATGGTTGAACTCAACTATGCCAATAGGATCGACTTGACTACCAGGGGACTATTTGACATAGAGCTATTTAAGGAAATTGTATGGGGATACAATTGGTAAGAGTACCTACCTTTAAAATATATGTGAGAAACGACTTGACTTCCAAGGGGCTCATACATATTGTTAAAGGATTCCTTTACTCCACTAAAAGAAATAAAGATTTCGTAAACTATAATGAGGGTAAATAGTTTAAAATAATTAGTGAAAATATCATTTAGATAAAAGTCCATGTCTTTATGATATATGCAAATATGTTCTTATATTATTGCCTTTTCTTTTCTATGTTTTAGATTCTCAATATGTCTGTTATATCACTACGTGGAATACTTGAGACCAACAAGTTGGTAGGACCAAACTTTGATGATTGGTACATAAATTTGAGAATTGTTCTCATGCATGAAAAGCTTATTGATGTGATCGATAAGCCTGCCAAGGAAGTCCCAGATGAGAATGATGAGGATGCTACCAAGATTTATCAGAAATACTTGGAAGAATGTCTTACTACCAAATGCATCATTCTCGCTTCTATGAATTCTGAACTACAGAGGAAACATCAGGATATGGATCCAACTGCAATCATTGAACATCTTAAGAAGATGTTTGGTACACAAAGCAGGACAGCTAGATACCAGCTGTCTAAGGCTTTATTTGGATCCAAATTGACTGGAAACTCTCCAGTTGGACCCTATGTCAATCATATGATTGATCTTATTGAAAAACTTGAGAAGTTGGGGTGCAAACTGGGTAAAGAGCTTTCTCAAGATTTGATCTTGCAGTCACTATCAGAATCCTTTTCACAATTTGTTATTAATTTCAATATGAATAAAATGGATTGTGATCTTCATGAGATGCTTAACATGCTAATTGATTATGAGAATCAACTTGCATCCGAGAAGAAGAAAGGAACTGTCATGTTGGTTGGAAACTCTTCTAAGAAGAAGGGTGAGGGTAAAAGTAAACCCAAGAAGAAGCCTACTGCGCCCAAGGGTGGTGTGACCAAACCCAAAGGCAAAGAAGGCAAAGTTTACCAATCTGATGTTGTATGTTTCCATTGTAAGAAAATAGGACATTGGAAGAGAAACTGGCCGGAGTATCTTGCAACCTTAAAGGACAAGAAACAAGGTAAGACTTTAATGAAAAATGTTTTCAAGGTTTCTTTAACTACTACTAATTCTTCATTGTGGGTATTAGATACTGGCAGTGGTTATAACATCCGCAATATGTTGCAGGGGTTCCAGATAAGTAGAAGGTTGAAGAAAGGAGAAGTTAATCTACAAGTAGGAAATGGTGCAAAAGTTGCAGCCGTAGCTGTAGGATCAATTTCTTTAATAATGCCTACGGGCAAAGTACTTATGTTGGATGATTGTTATTACGTTCCTAAATTTGTTTCGAACATAATTTCAGCTTCTATGTTAGACAAACGTGGTTTTCGCATTAATATAGGCAATGGTATTTGCTCTATTTATTATAGTGATAATTTATATGTGAATGGCTATCTCCAACATGATGTTTACGTCTTACCTAATGTGAATGCTAATTCGATTATGCATGTTTCAAGTCTTAAGAGAAAAAGAGATGATCATGTAAATCAAACATACCTTTGGCATTGTAGGCTTGGTCATATTGGAGAGAAAAGAATTAACAAGTTGTACAAGGAAGGGTACCTTGACAAGTATGATTTTGAATCGTATCCAACTTGTGAATCATGTCTCAAAGGAAAAATGACCAAATCTCCATTTACTGGAAGTGGAGAAAGAGCTTCTGAATTATTGGGGCTAATTCATACAGATGTTTGTGGGCCCATGAAAATTCAAGCTAGAGGTGGATATTCTTACTTCATCACCTTCACTGATGATATGTCAAGATATGGATTTGTGTATCTTATGAAACATAAGTCTGAATCTTTTGAAATGTTCAAAAGGTTCCGTAGTGAAGTTGAGAAGCAGACTGGTAAAAGTATCAAAATACTAAGGTCTGATAGAGGTGGAGAATATCTTAGTGAAGATTTTACTAGATATCTAAAAGAGAATGGAATTCTCTCACAGTGGACACCTCCGGGAACACCACAACACAATGGTGTGTCTGAAAGGAGAAATCGAACCTTATTAGATATGGTGAGATCTATGATGGGGTTCACTGATTGTGACGACCCGGCCCGTCGTCACGAGAATTACCACCCCGTTATGTTGAAAATACATGTTTTATGATTTTATATCAATGTTAAAGTCTATCGGGTGAGTTAGGAGTGAATTGGATTGAAAATGAGGCATATAGCCTTTGGGAAAGAAACTTGAATAAGGAAAGTCAACCCGGAGTTGACTATTTGGTTAGAGGGCTCGGAATCGGATTCTGATGATTCGGTTAGTTCCGGAAGGTGATTTGTGACTTAGGGGAGCGATCGGAATTGAATTTGGAGGCCCGGTGTAGAAATAGGCTTGAATTGGCTAAGGTTGAATTTTGGCGAAATCCGAACGGTAGGTGAGATTTTGATTCGGGAGTCGGAATGGAATTCCGACAGTTGCAGTAGCTTCGTTAGGTGATTTTGGATGTGCCCGCAAAATTTCAGGTCATTCGGACGTCGTTTGGTCGGGTTTTTGATTGAATGTGTAATTTGGAATGTTTTAAGGAATTTAGGCTTGAATTCGATGCGAATTATGGGTTTTGATGTTGTTAGACGTGTTTTGAGGATTGGAGCAAGTTCGAGTAAGGTATTAAGATGTGTTGGTATGTTTGGATGAGGTCCCGGGGGCCTCGGGGTGTTTTCGGATGGTTAAACGGGAAAACAAATCATGGAAATTGTAGGTTGAAGAGTCTGGTTCTGTCATTTTCGCTCCTGCGGAATTTTGGTCGCAGGAGCGAGTCCGCAGAAGCGGATATTGGAGCGCAGAAGCGCTTGTGATCGCGGAAGCGGAGCTGAGCCCGTAGGTGCGGCACCGCTGAAGCGGAAGGTGAGCCGCAGAAGCGGCCAAGGGCTATGGGGTGAAGTATCGCAGAAGCGGAAGGGTAGCCGCTTAGGCGAGTCCGCAGAGGCGGACGCCTAGACGCAGAAGCGGGAAAACCCGCAGGAGCGGGAAAACCCGCAGGAGCGGGAAAATCTTCGCAGAAGCGGACGCGCAGAGGCGGTCCGTATATCGCAGAAGCGGAAATGGCCGGCTAGGCCTGGAACCGCTGAAGCGACCCTTTGGTCGCGGATACGGGTGCATAGGAGCGGAAAATATTCCGCAGAAGCGAAAATCGCTGTAAGTAAGTGTATCCGAAGTTAGAAAAATTTCAGAACATTTCACACATTTTGGGTCTCGGCTTTAGAGGCGATTTGGGCGATTTTGAAGAGAAATTCAAGGGAAATCATCAGGTAATCATCTATGGACTTAAACTATGATTAGTATTGGTAATATTATGCAATTATATCATGAAAATGGAGGGATTTGGGGTAATTTATGGAGGATTTAGCCCTAGTCTTGAACTTTAGAAAATCAAGGTTTTGAATGGGCAAATGGAGTCCGATTTTGGTAAAATTGATATGCTTAGACTCGTATTGAGATGAGGGTTCCGAATATGTGACTTTCGTGATTTTTCGACAAGCGTACCGAAAGTCGGGTTTTGACAACTTTGGGAATTTTGATGTAAATTGAGTTATATTGATTGGGTGTCGTCCCATTGGCCTAATTTGTTGTGTTTCTACTGTATTTGATCAGATTCTACGCGTGCGGAGCTTGATTCTCGTGGCAAGGGCATTGCGGAGTAGTCGTCGCGCCGTATTGAGGTGAGTAATAGATGTGGGTGATGACCGGCGGGTTCGAAACCCCGGTATACCACTTTGTGACGCTGTATAGCGGCGAGACACACACACTCTTGAGAGTGCGGGGTCGATCATGAACTGGAGACAATAGATTAGTCCAACCTGTTGATACTATATTATTGGCTATTCTAGAGCCGTCGAACCTCCTTCTCGGATGGTTGCATATATATATATTGTGATAATGGCCACTCTAGAGCCGTTGAACCCCCTTCTTGGGCGGTTGAGTATACATGTGGGCCGTGAGCCACTTATTGGATCCCGCGAGGATCGTTATCATTGTCTTATCATATAGACATGCTAGTTTACTACTAGTCCGCAGCTATTTTGTTATTATGCTAATTCCAATCTCTGGGAACTTGATATTACTGTTTTCCAACTGAAAAATGATAAAAGAGTTTTCAAAAACTACTTTTGAGCCTGCGAGGCTGTATCTGCATATTAGCTGACTAGTAGTGGATCGGGCTGCGCGCCGCAGCGAGATATATGTTGGATCGGACCGCACGCCGCAGGAATATCTCTATGAGATGTGCTTGGGCTGTAGGAGCCCCTCCGGAGTCTGAACCCCCACAGTGAGCACGGGTACCCAAAATTGGAGTCGGGCTACACGCCGTAGCGGTCATATCATGCATTGCATTGCATTTAGCTACATCTCCTAGCTGTTATGCTATTTATTGGTATTTGTTGGAACAGGTACAGTGAAGATTGATTCTATGACAGGGTAGCTGATTATAGCTTTACATAGTGCTTTATTGCGGATTTCTTATCTGCGCTGTCTTACCCTTGTTTATTACCACTGAGTCTGGCAGTACTCATTTTACTCCCCGCACCTTGTGTGCAGATCCAGGTACCTCTCAGCAGTGATCCAGTAGCTGTGCGAGGCGACATCTGTGGGATATACGAGGTAGCTGCAGAGTCCGCAGGACCCGATATTCCTTCCCACTGTCTTTTGATTTTGTATTGACATTTCTTTCCGCACTTGGTATTTTGTAAACCTTTATACACTCATGTTCAGTAGAGGCTCATGACTCTTGACCCTTGGTCTATGGGAGTTGATGTATTATGGGACTTGGTTCCCCGTTTTCGTTACATATATCGTTGTTATTTCTTGAATTAATTTGCTTAAATGGGTTAAAGAGAGCTTCTAGCTCCGTGGTTGATATGGATTGGTCAGGCTGGCTTAGCAATGTGCCGGGCGCCATCACGACCGGATTTGGGGTCGTGACAAGTTGGTATCAGAGCCTAGGTTTACTAGGCCTCATGAGTCTTGAGCCGGTTAGTAGAGTCTTGTGGATCGGTACGGGGACGCCCGTACTTATCCTCGGGAGGCTGCGAACCTTTAGGAAAACTTCACTTTTCTTGAACTCTGTCGTGCGATCTTGTTGTCCTGAGAACTGAAACTTCTATATTTTATTCTCTCGCAGATGGCGAGAACGTGAGCATCAGGACGAGGTGGACGACCTCCATTGCCACCTGTTAGAGGCCGTGGGCGCGGTCGTGCTAGAGTTAGAGGTAGAGCGGCTGAGGCAGTGCCAGCTGACCCGCCCGTTGTACCAGTTCAGGAGCAGCCCCCAGTGGTTGATGCTCCAGCAGTCCCAGTTCAGGGCCAGACTGTATCTATTGCTATTCCTGGTCTTCAGGAGACTCTTGCTCAGATATTATCAGTGTGTTCCGGTTTGGCTCAGGTAGTTTCAGCTACCGCTACTGTAGCGACATCTCAGTCAGGGGGTGGTCAGCAGACCCCTACAGCTCGCACACCTGACCCGGTTGTTCAGGGACTTCAGACGCCAGAGGCGGTCCCCGCTCAGGTGGTTGCACCGGTTATTCCTCCAGCTGCACCAGCTCCGGCTCCAGAGCATATGGTTCAGGTTATGCCCGAGGACGAGCAGCGTCGCCTTGAGAGATTTGGTAGACTTCAGCCACCCCATTTCAGTGGCGTTGAGGGCGAGGATGCCCAGGGTTTCTTGGATAAGTGTCAGAAGATGCTGCGTACGGCTGGTATTCTCGAGTCCAGCGGAGTTTCATTTACTACATTTCAGTTCACTGGTCCCGCATTTGATTGGTGGGAGGAGTTTGAGAGGCGTAGGCCTCCAAGAGCAGCACCTCTCACATGGCAGCAGTTCTCTACTCTCTTTCTAGAGAAATATGTACCTCAGTCTCGTCGCGAGGAGCTACGTCGCCAGTTCGAGTGGTTGATTCAGGGCGACATGTCTGTGACTCAGTATGAGCTTAGATTCACTCGGTTGGCTAGGCATGCCACATGGATGATCCCCACTGAGAGGGAGAGGATCAGGGAGGTTCATTGATGGCCTCAACTACTCTATCCGTATTCTTATGACCAGCGAGCGAGTTCTGTCATCATCGTTTGAGCAGGTAGCTGATATGGCACGCTCCATTGAGGCGGATCGTCGCCGAGAGAGAGAGGAGCGGGAGGCCAAGAGGCCTCGTGGTTCTGGCAGTTTCGGTGGTGCTCCATCTAGAGGGCATTCCCAGCAGAGCAGAGGTCGCTCATCTAGACCTTCTCATTCAGGCCGCCCAGAGCAGAGCGGAGGTTCTTATGGTCGTGGTCGACAGGGGTTTCAGCAGGGTCAGTCATCACTTAGTGCCCTCCCAGCCCAGAGTGCAGCACCTACTTCTCCAGCACCAAGTGCATGTTATGAGTGTGGTGAGTTTGGCCACATGAGGAGACATTGCCCTCGACTACGTAGGGGCAGGACTCAGCAGAGGGATCGGCCCTCCTCTTCAGCACCATCTCGGTCTAGTAGAGGTGGAGGTCGGTCTTCTCGTGGACGCCCCAGGGGCGAGGAGAGATCCTGGTGGAGGCCAGGCACGGTTCTATGCACTTCCCGACAGGCGTGATGCAGTTGCCTCCGATGCTGTGATTACAGGTATCATTTCTGTCTGTCACAGAGATGCCTCGTTCTATTTGATCCAGGGTCCACATATTCTTACGTGTCCTCTTATTTTGCACGTCATTTGGGTGCAACTCGTGGTAGTCTTGAATTGCCTGTTCATGTATCCACCCCCGTGGGTGATACGATTGTTGTGGATCATGTCTATAGATCCTGTGTTATATCTATTGGGGGTCTGGAGACCCAGGCAGATTTGTTATTGTTGGGGATGGTGGACTTTGATGTTATATTGGGTATGGACTGGTTGTCTCCGTACCATGCTATATTGGATTGTCATGCTAAGACAGTTACGTTGGCCATTCCTGGTATTTCTCAGATTGAGTGGCGGGGTTCGACCGATTTCGTCCCTAGCCGTGTTATTTCGTTCTTAAAGGCTCAGAAAATGGTTGAAAAAGGGTGTTTATCGTACTTAGCTTTTGTGAGAGATGTGGGAGCTGAGTCTCCTAGCATTGATTCTGTACTTGTTGTGAGGGATTTTCCAGATGTATTCCCCTCAGACCTGCCGGGCATGCCGCCGGACAGGGATATTGATTTTGGCATTGACTTGGTGCCGGGCACTCAGCCCATATCCATTCCTCCTTATCGAATGGCACCAGCCGAGTTGAAAGAACTGAAAGAGCAACTTCAAGAACTTCTGGATAAGGGTTTCATCCGCCCTAGTGTGTCTCCGTGGGGTGCGCCGGTATTATTTGTTAAAAAGAAAGATGGTTCCATGCGAATGTGTATTGATTATAGGCAATTGAACAAAGTGACAGTGAAGAACAAGTACCCTCTACCGCGCATAGATGATTTGTTTGATCGGTTACAGGGTGCGAGGGTGTTTTCTAAGATCGATCTTCGTTCAGGCTATCATCAGCTGAAGATCAGGGACTCGGATATTATGAAGACTGCATTCAGGACCCGATATGGTCATTATGAGTTTCTTGTGATGTCGTTTGGGCTGACCAACGCCCCAGCAGCATTTATGCATCTGATGAACAGTGTGTTCAAGCCTTATTTGGATTTATTTGTGATTGTGTTCATTGATGACATTCTAGTCTACTCCCGTAGTCAGGAGGAGCATGCTCAGCATTTGAGTATTGTGTTGCAGAGATTGAGGGAGGAGAAGCTATATGCTAAATTCTCCAAGTGCGAGTTTTGGCTCGAGTCCGTAGCATTTTTGGGACATGTGGTGTCTCGTGATGGTATTCGGGTTGATCAGAAAAAGATAGAGGCGGTGTAGAGTTGGCCTAGACCGTCCTCGGCTACAGAAATCAGGAGTTTTCTTGGCTTGGCGGGGTATTATCGCCGGTTTGTTCTGGGATTTTCATCCATTGCTTCTTCATTGACTAAATTGACCCAGAAGGGTGCACCATTCGTGTGGTCGGATGAGTGCGAGGAGAGCTTTCGGAAGCTCAAGACAGCTTTGACCACAGCTCCAGTGTTAGTATTGCCATCAGCTTCAGGTTCATATACCGTTTATTGTGATGCCTCGAGAGTGGGGATAGGTTGTGTGTTGATGCGGGAAGGAAAGGTAATTGCTTATGCTTCTCGGCAGTTGAAGCCGCATGAGAAGAACTATCCTGTTCATGACTTGGAGCTAGCCGCCATTGTTCATGCCTTGAAGATTTGGAGGCACTATTTGTACGGTGTGTCTTGTGAGGTGTATACCGAGCCATCGTAGTCTCCAGCACTTGTTCAAACAGAAAGACCTTAATTTGAGACAGCGGAGATGGCTGGAGTTGCTGCGAAGGATTATGACATTACTATATTATATCATCCGGGAAGGCCAATGTGGTGGCCGATGCTTTGAGCCGGAAGGCGGACAAGTATGGGGAGCTTGGCATATATTCCGGTTGAGGAGAGGCCATTTGCTTATGATGTTCAGTCTTAGCCAATCGGCTAGTGAGGTTAGATATTTCGGAGCCCGGCGGGGTATTGGCTTGTGTTGTATCTCGGTCATCTCTATATGATCGTATTCGTGAGCACCGGTATGATGATCCACATTTGGCTGTCCTGAGGGACAGAGTTCAGCATGATGATGCTAGAGATGTCACCATTGATAGTGACGGCGTATTGAGGATGCGGGGCCGGATATGTGTGCCCAATGTTGATGGCCTTCGTGAGTTGATTCTGGAGGAGGCCCATAGCTCGCGGTATTCTATCCATCCTGGAGCCGCTAAGATGTATCAAGATTTGAAACAACACTATTGGTGGAGAAAGATGAAAATGGACATTGTCGGACATGTAGCACGGTGCCTCAACTGTCAGCAGGTTAAGTACGAGCATCAGAGGCCCGGTGGCGTATTTCAGCGCATTGTTATTCCTGAGTGGAAATGGGAGAGGATCACTATGGACTTTGTTATTGGACTCCCTCGGACGGCGAGGAAGTTTGATTCTGTATGGGTGATTGTGGATAGACTGACCAAGTCAGCTCACTTCATTCCAGTTAGTACTACCTACTCATCGGAGCGGTTGGCAGCGATCTTTATTCGAGAGATTGTTCGGTTGCATGGAGTCCCGGTGTCTATCATATCCGATAGGGGTACTCAGTTCACTTCTCAGTTTTGGAGAGCATTTCAGCGAGAGATGGGTACGCGGGTTGAGTTGAGTACAGCATTTCATCCCCAGACAGACGGACAGTCTGAGCGCACTATTCAGATCTTGGAGGATATGTTGCGAGCTTGTGTGATTGATTTTGGTGGTTCGTGGGATGAGTTCCTACCACTTGCTGAGTTTGCCTACAACAACGGTTATCAGTCGAGTATTCAGATGGCCCCGTATGAGGCATTGTATGGCAGACGGTGTAGATCCCCCGTGGGATGGTTTGAGCCTGGTGAGGTTAGATTGATAGGGACTGAGTTAGTCCAGGATGCTCTAGATAGAGCAAAGTTGATCCAGGAGAGGCTTCGTACAGCACAGTCTCGTCAGAAGAGTTATGCGGACCGTAGAGTTCGAGAGTTGTCTTTCATGGTTGGTGACGGAGTATTGTTGAAGATTTCACCTATGAAGGGTGTCATGAGGTTTGGGAAGAAAGGAAAGTTGAGTCCCAGGTACATTGGTCCTTTTGAGATACTTAGGAGAGTTGGAGAGGTGGCATATGAGTTGGCATTGCCGCCCAGCTTATCCAGCGTTCATCCAGTATTCCATGTGTCTATGCTCCGGAAGTACATTGGAGATCCGTCTCATGTATTAGATTTTAGTACCATTCAGCTTGATGGTGATCTATCCTATGATGTGGAGCCTATTGCCATTTTGGGACGTCGGGTGAGAAAATTGAGGTCTAAGGAGATTGCATCAGTTAAGGTTCAGTGGAGAGGTCGACCCGTGGAGGAGGCCACTTGGGAGATCGAGCGGGAGATGCGGAGCAGATATCCTCACTTGTTTGAGACTTCAGGTATGTTTCTTGACCCGCTCGAGGACGAGCGTTTGCTTAAGAGGGGGAGAATGTGACGACCCGGCCCGTCGTCACAAGAATTACCACCCCGTTATGTTGAAAATACATGTTTTATGATTTTATATCAATGTTAAAGTCTATCGGGTGAGTTAGGAGTGAATTGGATTGAAAATGAGGCATATAGCCTTTGGGAAAGAAACTTGAATAAGGAAAGTCAACCCGGAGTTGACTATTTGGTTAGAGGGCTCGGAATCGGATTCGGATGATTCGGTTAGTTCCGGAAGGTGATTTGTGACTTAGGGGAGCGATCGGAATTGAATTTGGAGGCCCTGTGTAGAAATAGGCTTGAATTGGCTAAGGTTGAATTTTGGCGAAATCCGAACGGTAGGTGAGATTTTGATTCGGGGGTCGGAATGGAATTCCGACAGTTGCAGTAGCTCCGTTAGGTGATTTTGGATGTGCCTGCAAAATTTTAGGTCATTCGGACGTCGTTTGGTCGGGTTTTTGATTGAATGTGTAATTTGGAATGTTTTAAGGAATTTAGGCTTGAATTCGATGCGAATTATGGGTTTTGATGTTGTTAGACGTGTTTTGAGGATTGGAGCAAGTTCGAATAAGGTATTAAGATGTGTTGGTATGTTTGGATGAGGTCCGGGGGCCTCGGGGTGTTTTCGGATGGTTAAACGGGAAAAACAATCATGGAAATTGCAGGTTGAAGAGTCTGGTTCTGTCATTTTCGCTCCTGCGGAATTTTGGTCGCAGGAGCGAGTCCGCAGAAGCGGATATTGGAGCGCAGAAGCGCTTGTGATCGCGGAAGCGGAGCTGAGCCCGTAGATGCGGCACCGCTGAAGCGGAAGGTGAGCCGCAGAAGCGGCCAAGGGCTATGGGGTGAAGTATCGCATAAGCGGAAGGGTAGCCGCTTAGGCGAGTCCGCAGAGGCGGACGCCTAGACGCAGAAGCGGGAAAACCCGCAGGAGCGGGAAAATCTTCGCAGAAGCGGACGCGCAGAGGCGGCCCGTATATCGCAGAAGCGGATTTGGCCGGCTAGGCCTGGAACCGCTGAAGCGACCCTTTGGTCGCGGATACGGGCTCGTAGGAGCGGAAAATATTCCGCAGAAGCGAAAATCGCTGTAAGTAAGTGTATCGGAAGTTAGAAAAATTTCAGAACATTTCACACATTTTGGGTCTCGGCTTTAGAGGCGATTTGGGCGATTTTGAAGAGAAATTCAAGGGAAATCATCAGGTAATCATCTATGGACTTAAACTATGATTAGTATTGGTAATATTATGCAATTATATCATGAAAATGGAGGGATTTGGGGTAATTTATGGAGGATTTAGCCCTAGTCTTGAACTTTAGAAAATCAAGGTTTTGAATGGGCAAATGGAGTCCGATTTTGGTAAAATTGATATGCTTAGACTCGTATTGAGATGAGGGTTCCGAATATGTGACTTTCGTGATTTTTCGACAAGCGTACCGAAAGTCGGGTTTTGACAACTTTGGGAATTTTGATGTAAATTGAGTTATATTGATTGGGTGTCGTCCCATTGGCCTAATTTGTTGTGTTTCTACTGTATTTGATCAGATTCTACACGTGCGGAGCTTGATTCTCGTGGCAAGGACATTGCGGACTAGTCGTCGCGCCGTATTGAGGTGAGTAATAGATGTGGGTGATGACCAGCGGGTTCGAAACCCCGGTATACCACTTTGTGACGCTGTATAGCGGCGAGACACGCACACTCTTGAGAGTGCGGGGTCGATCATGATCTGGAGACTATATATTAGTCCGACCTGTTGATACTGTATTATTGGCTATTCTAGAGCCGTCGAACCTCCTTCTCGGATGGTTGCATATATATATATTGTGATAATGGCCACTCTAGAGCCGTTGAACCCCCTTCTTGGGCGGTTGAGTATACATGTGGGCCGTGAGCCAGTTATTGGATCCCGCGAGGATCGTTATCATTGTCTTATCATATAGACATGCTAGTTTACTACTAGTCCGCAACTATTTTTGTTATTATGCCAATTCCAATCTCTGGAACTTGACATTACTGTTTTCCAACTGAAAAATGATAAAAGAGTTTTCAAAAACTATTTTGAGCTTGCGAGGCTGTATCTGCATATTAGCTGACTAGTAGTGGATCGGGCTGCGCGCCGCAGCGAGATATATGTTGGATCGGACTGCACGCCGCAGGAATATCTCTATGAGATGTGCTTGGGCTGTAGGAGCCCCTCCGGAGTCTGAACCCCCACGGTGAGCACGGGTACCCAAAATTGGAGTCGGGCTACACGCCGTAGCGGTCATATCATGCATTGCATTGCATTTAGCTACATCCGCTAGCTGTTATGCTATTTATTGGTAATTGTTGGAACAGGTACAGTGAAGATTGATTCTATGATAGGGTAGCTGATTATAGCTTTACATAGTGCTTTATTGCGGATTTCTTATTTGCTCTATCTTACCCTTGTTTATTACCACTGAGTCTGGCAGTACTCATTTTACTCCCTGCACCTTGTGTGCAGATCCAGGTACCTCTCAGCAGTGATCCAGTAGCTGTGCGAGGCGACATCTGTGGGATATACGAGGTAGCTGCAGAGTCCGTAGGACCCGATATTCCTTCCCACTGTCTTTTGATTTTGTATTGACATTTCTTTCCGCACTTGGTATTTTGTAAACCTTTACACACTCATGTTTAGTAGAGGCTCATGACTCTTGACCCTTGGTCTATGGGAGTTGATGTATTATGGGACTTGGTTCCCCGTTTTCGTTACATATATCGCTGTTATTTCTTGAATTAATTTGCTTAAATGGGTTAAAGAGAGCTTCTAGCTCCGTGGTTGTTATGGATTGGTCAGGCTGGCTTAGCAATGTGCTGGGCGCCATCACGACCGGATTTGGGGTCGTGACACTGATCTTCCAATAAATTTATGGGGATATGCTTTAGAAGCAGCAACATACTTACTTAATAAAGTTTCCACTAAGTCAGTCTCTACAACACCATATGAGATATGGAAAGGATGTAAGCCTAACCTTAAACATATTAAAGTTTGGGGTTGTCCAGCTTATGTTAAGAGACTACGGTCCGATAAACTTGACTCAAGATCTGATAAGTGTAGGTTCATTGGGTTTCCCAAGGAAACAATGGGATATTATTTCTATCACCCTTCTGACCATAAAGTGTTTGTGGCCAGAGGAGCAACCTTTTTGGAAAGGGAATTTCTTTTAGAAGGAAATTATGATGGAGAAATAGAACTTGTTGAAGTTCAAGAAACTAATGAACCAACACAAAATAATGATCATGAGACCCAAGTTGAAGAACCTTTATTGGATATTTTGAAGTTGCCAAGGAAGTTGCCATCTTCAACGGTTGAAGTTCAAGAACTAAATGAAGTTCAAGAACAGGTTAATGAACCAGTTCCAAACCAAATTGAACAACAATCAAATCCAACACAAAGTGAACAGGTTGTACAAGTACCTCTTAGAAGGTCTACACGAGAACGTCATGTACCAACTAGATTAAATTTATTGGTACAAGATGATGTATCAAACGAGGTTGATCATAATGATGATGACCCTAAGACCTACGAAGAGGCTATACAAAGTTCCGATTATGAGAAATGGCAAAAGGCCATGGAATCCGAAATGGAATCCATGAAGGAAAATAAAGTATGGACTTTAGTTGAACCTTCAAAGGATATAAAACCTATAGGTTGTAAATGGGTTTTTAAGAAAAAGATTGGAGCAGACGGAAAGGTGGAGACCTACAAAGCCCGTCTTGTTGCCAAGGGATATCGTCAGAAAGAAGGAGTTGACTATGACGAGACATTCTCTCCCGTGGCAATGCTCAAATCAATTCGGATTTTGCTTGCTATAGCAGCATACTATGATTATGAAATATGGCAAATGGATGTGAAAACAACTTTCCTAAATGGTGAGCTAGAAGAGGATGTGTACATGACACAACCTGAAGGTTTCACATCTTCGTCTGATCATAATAAAATTTGTAAGCTACAAAGATCCATTTATGGACTGAAGCAAGCTTCTCGGAGTTGGAATATTCGATTTAACAAGACAATTGAAAAGTTCAATTTTGTTAGATGCGAAGAAGAACCTTGTGTATACAAAAAGGTTAGTGGGAGCACAATTATATTCCTAGTATTGTATGTTGATGATATATTGCTTATAGGGAATGACATACCGGCATTGCAAAGTACCAAGATTTGGCTATCTGAACAGTTCTCCATGAAAGACTTGGGAGAAGCAGCTTATATATTAGGAATAAAGATCTATAGAGATAGATCTAGGAAGCTGCTTGGACTTTCCCAGTCTTTGTACATTGATACCATCTTAAAGAGGTATAACATGGATAATTCCAAAAGAGGCTATCTACCAATAGGCACTGGAATTACTTTCAGTAGGGAGGATTGTCCTAAAACACCCGAAGAGAGAGAACGCATGAGTAGGATCCCATACGCTAGTGCAGTGGGAGCTATCATGTATACCATGACATGTACACGTCCTGATGTGGCTTATTCACTTGGAGTGACTAGCCGATATCAGGCAAATCCTGGTGAGGAACATTGGAAGGTGGTAAAGACCATTCTTAAGTACTTAAGAAGGACTAAAGACCAATTCCTCATCTATGGAGATTCTGAGTTGAAACTAGAAGGTTATACTGATGCAAGTTTCTCTTCAGATAGAGATGATAGCAAATCTATTTCTGGTTATGTATTCACTTTAAATGGTGGTGCAGTGAGTTGGAAAAGTTCCAAACAAGCTACAGTAGCTGATTCAGTGACCGAAGCAGAATATATAGCAGCTAGTGAAGCTGCTAAGGAAGCTGTATGGATGAAAAAGTTCTTAACAGAACTTGGTGTGGTTCCTTCAATAGAAGGTGCGGTTTCACTGTTGTGCGACAACACTGGAGCCATTGCTCAAGCAAAAGAACCAAGATCACACCAAAAATCCAAACACGTTCTGCGAAGGTATCACTTGATAAGAGAGATCATTGAACGTGGAGACGTCGAGATTCAAAAGGTCGATGGAAAGGACAATGCTGGCGGACCCATTCACTAAAGCTCTTGGCGCAAAGGAGTTTGACAAGCACAAGTGGAAATTGGGAATGAAGTACAAGAGCGATTGGCTCTAGTGCAAGTGGGAGATTGTTAGGGATATAATAGATATGCCCTAGATCCAATATCATATTTGATGATTTGAACATATTTTTGCGTACATTATTTGATATAAAATTTATATGGCATTTGATATTATTTTATCATTGTTATTAATTGCTTGATTAATTTGATAAGGTCCTTGATTAAACTTTGAGATTTGTCATCGTGATAGAGATCATGATAATGAGAGCAAAGTCTCTTACAATTTAATCTAAATTTGTTCTTGATCGTAGGATTATTAATTTGGACATTAGTAATCCGGTTAGATCAATATTTATGTGATCGTATTTATGGGATAAAGATTAGTTGATCTCATTAACTAAATCACATAAGTAGATGATGCATATAGAGATATGATCATTGAACCGACTCATTGGATAATTCCTAATGGTTAGAATTACCATAAACTGTCAATAGGATATTCTCTTGAAGAATATGATGTAACGTTTTCCTTTGACCTGAGATCGTCATAGTAATTGACAAGTTATTTATTGTGCTTTGATACCAGACACCTACGGCCTTAGAGCGATAGTTGAAAGGATATTGGGTACGATTAAATACTTGTAGAATTAGTGATTGATCAAGATGGAATCTGTCAACTCTTGGTAATGAGTTTAAGCTCCATGTTGCCATGAATTATAAACGACCAAACTAAGACCTTGGCCAGGGCAATTGAATGGAAGAAGAAAAGGGTTTCTTAGGTCATTCAATGGTCGATTATATTTCGCATGAATACATAGTAGGTCGCCTATTGGGATTTGACAGTTGAACCATATCCTAGGGTGATCCAGAGCTATAAGGACAGAAGGAATTGCAACATTATTCTTCTACTGGTTCTTGAGAGTAAATTGTATACTTCATGCTATCCAGTCGTTAAGGAGTGTTGCTAGACGCCACCCTTGATTAGTATATTAATGTGATTAACTTACTACCGGCTTAGTATTGAACCTATGGGGTCGCACACTTACGAGTGTTCTGATCTTTGCTAAAGGATTAATTAACTTATTATTTGATAATTAAATTAAGGAATTTAATTAGTTAAATAAATTTAGTTATTAGTCCAAATGAAATATTATTATATTCTTTGCTAGCACAGAGGATATAATTAATATTGTGAACATATTGAAGTTTTCTATTTGGAATAGAAAATTAAACTATATCTCTTAAATTAAATATATATGTGATATATATAGTTGGTACTCATAAGTTATATGAAATATTAATAAAAGAGTTATAAGTTGAATCCAACTTTGAATTGGATCAACTGAAAAGTCCACGTTTGCCATCATAATCCCATTTAGAATGGGATTCATAATTCTCTTTATATTTTAGTATTATAGTCCATATGGAATTGGGACTTACACGTGAAATCACTGTCTTAATTAACCTATTCCTACCCTATTTGGAAAAGGTTAGCAACTAAGGTATGTGTCAGTATATATACGTGATAGCTTCACGTAAAAGGGCAAGAGAAAAACGAAAGAAAAGGCCACAAAATAAGAGATATATTCTTGACAAGAAAATCAATTTTCTTGTCATACTATTTGCTGGAGTTTTGAGAAAATTTCAGCACAACTTTTTCATTGAATTTGTTCACGGTTTCATTAATCAAAGAGTTGATAGCAAGGATCGGTCTCGGTGTGGATACGCATAGAGTCTTCGCACTATCGAAGAAAATTTGAAACAAGATTCTCTTCATCAGGTACGTCTAAGATCTGATCTTTGACATGTAAATAAATTTTAAACACGAAAAAATCTGTCTAGGATTGTTATTGTCTTCCGCTGCGTGTTACGAACACCTATACACAATCCTTCACCTGTGTGGTCACTGGTTTTCTCTGCAATAGAACAGCTCTAATTTCTTCTTCAGTAACAGGACCTGTGGCAGGACTTGGAGCAGTTTTGGAAGAGGGTGATGCACCTTTTGGGAGAACACTGTTCTTCGCAGTAGACAGAGTTTCATCTTTCCCAGGTTTGGCATCCTGCACCATATGAAGGGAAGGAGATCAGTAATAATATAACATAAGAAAGGAAATAACTCCTTAGAAAATCAAGAAAATGGTTATGGACATGTTAGTCTGAACATCATAGTTCCAAAACTCCCATTTCGGCTCTTATACATGCTGCTACTATGGTAGCAGCGGAAATTTTTCTTGTAGCTCGACTTCTTCCTCTTTTCAGAGTTATACCTTAAATAATGTATTTGATCTCGGTTATAGGAATAATAACAGTGTTATTAGGAGCTATTTTAGCTCTTGCTCAAAAAGACATTAAAAGAGATTTAGCCTATTCCACAATGTCTCAATTGGGGTTATATGATGTTAGCCCTTGGTATGGGGTCTTATCGAAGCGCTTTATTTCATTAGATTACTCATGCTTATTCCAAAGCATTATTATTTTTAGGATCCGGATCCATTATTCATTCAATGGAAACTATTGTTGGATATTCTCCAGCTAAAAGTCAGAATATGCGTCTTATGGGAGGTTTAAGAAAACATGTACCAATTACCAAAATCACATTTTTATTAGGTACACTTTCTCTTTGTGGTATTCCACCTCTGGCTTATTTTTGGTCCAAAAATGAAATTCTTAATGATAATTGGTTGTATTCGCCAAATTTTCGCAATAATAGCTTGGGCCATGGCGGGATTAACCGCACTTTATATGTTTCGGGTCTATTTACTTACTTTTGAAGGGCATTTAAAAGCTCGTTTTCAAAATTATGGTGGGAAACAAAAAAACCCCTTCTATTCAATATCTTTATGGGGTAAAAACGGAGTTAAGAAAAACTCTTGTTTATTAACTATGAATAATAATGAAAGTACTTATTTTTTTGCAAAAACGAAATATCCAAGTGATAAAAATGGAAGAAAGATAACACGACCTTTTATGACTATTGCTCATTTTGAGCATAAAGCATTTTATTCCTATCCTTATGAATCAGACAATACTATGCTATTTCCAACATTTGTATTAGGACTCTTTACTTTGTTAGTTGGATCTATAGGAATTCCTTTCAACCAAGACGGAGGGAATTTGGATATATTATCGAACTGGTTAGCTCCGTCTATAAATCTTTTGCATCAAAAGTCGAATAATTCGATGGATTGGAATGAATTTTTAAAGGATGCAGTTCTTTCAGTCAATATAGCTTATTTCAGAATATTTATAGCATCCTTTTTATATAAACCCATTTATTCTTCTTTAAAATTTTTGAGTTAATTAATTATTTTGTTAAAAAGGGTCCTAGGAGAATTCTGGGGGACAAAATGTTAAATGGCATATATGATTAGTCATATAATCGTGCTAACATAGATGCTTTTTATACAAGATTCTTAGTTGGTGGGATAAGAGGATTAGTTGATTTTACTCATTTTTTTTTATCGACGAGTAATTGATGGGATGACTAACGGGGTTGGGGTTATTAGTTTCATTGTAGGAGAAGGTATCAAATATATAGGGGGCGGACGCACCTCTTCTTATATTTTCTTGTATTTAGCTTATGTTTCAGTTTTTTTATTAGTTTATTACTTACTCTTTTCAACTTTGTGAATCAGATTCCTTATTTTCTTTTCTTTTTTAATTCACAATTACAATTGTAGCCTGTCTCTGTAAGGTGAGAGTGGAATTTATCCTTTATTTTGTCTTTCCATTCACTTGGATTTCTTACGTTTCATCGATTTTGTCCGGATCCCACCTTTCTTCCGAAAAAAGGGAAGGAGAAGGATAAGGATCTTCTTCACTGGATCCCTCTTGTTCCTGTTTAGTCCCCTTCATTTCGGAAGTTGTTTCTATTTCTACATCTCTTTCTTCCTCACTTTCCACCCTTTCTTCTGTTTTTGAGGCTTCTTTTAGTTTCTTAGTAAGAATGGGTGAGGGCATTCTGCCTAAATAGTAGACACAGGTAATAAATAAGAGAATACTAAAGATCCGAGCCATAGAATTTCTCAATTCTAACACAAGGTACTTATTAGATCGAATGTACTTATTCGATCTAATAGAATGATTTCGCCGTATCTAGACTAATACCAATCGTGAGCACGTGATTTTTGCCCTATATGAGAATTACTCCCAAAAATTCAAAATAAAAGAGTTTTGTGTTGTTTGCAATTGTTGTGAATTTAGTGTCATTTTTAAAAAATAATGACAATATATATATATATATATATATATATATATATATATATATATATATATATATATATATATATATATATATATATATATATATATATATATATCGCATTTGCATTTAGGATTTAATTCTACAATTAGGAGTAATTAATTTTATCTTACAAAAATGAAAATCACAAAAATAGGCATTTTTTGCATTTTAGCCTTTAATGTCCAAATTGTGTGATTGTATTTTAATTACCATTTAAAATTAGGTGACAATTATTATTATGAATATTAGTATTTCAAGATAATTTTAGTTTTTATAAATTAATCTTAGTATATTGGGCTTTATTAATTAGGAAGTTGAATAATGGAGAAGAACAAAATGGAAAAAATTTGGATTGGGCCATCTTGCAAATTAAGTTACAAGCCCAATCCTAAGAACCCTTACCCAACCCAAAACCCCTTGGCCCAAGAAGAAAATTTCAGATTTTTTTAGCAAAAAATAATCATAATTACATGACATAAAGTAGTGGGGGGCAAGGAAATCAAGGAAGAAAACAAGGAGAGGAAAACATGGATTAGTGGGTTTTCTTTAAATTAAAAAAATATTTTCTTTTTAATAAAAAATCTGAAAATTTTCGAAATTCTTGCCTATAAATAGAAGAGAAGATTTATGAAAAAGGGGGTGGAAAAAAGAGAGGAAAAATAGGAAGAGAAGTAAAAATAAAAAAATTCCCTGCTGTAGTATACACTCGATATACACTCTGGACACAGAAGTATACACGGCGAAAAATTCTTTTTTTGAGAGTTTCTTTTGAGAATTGAAAAGATTTCAAAGCTAGAAAGACAAAACAAAGAGAAAATCTGGAATATATTTTTCTTTTCTATTTTTTTGTTGGTTTTTGTTTTTCTCCGTATTGCTGGGATTTTCGGGATTGAGGTGTTGAAGCTACTGCTGGTTGTTACTGTTGTTGTTGCTGTACTTTTACCGGCCTGTTGATTTTCCATCTTCCATTCCTTTCAAAACCAGGTACCTCTCTTTCATACGAAGCTGTAAAGATGAATTGTGGAAATAGAAATGAAGACTAGATTTGATTATATGTTGTTGTGTAGATTTTAGTTTAATTTTGTAATTTGTTTGTTGTAGTAGTTTGTAGTAAGAAAGAAAACATTTTAGAGAGAAGAATCTGAAAAAAAATCTTAAAGAGTGTTAGCAAATAGTAAAACAAAAACAAAAACGAAACAAAAAAAAATCTGAAAAAATTAGTCTTCCATTTTTACAAATCTTATTCTGAAATTCAATTCTGGTGATTAACTCTTATTGCTTAAATCCGGATACTGGGTATTTTTGAGGTTGCTGTTGCTGCGATATTGTTGTGTTGTTATTTGCTGTGTTGATCACCGGTGTTCTTTTCTTTCCAATATCAGGTACATACCTAATCATGTTTAAATGATAAGATGAATACATGGGAAAGATGAGGATTTTGTTGAAATTTTAAATAGTTTTTCTATCTTCTTTTACAGATTATGTTTTAATAAATTCCGTATTAATATTTTATAAATTTTGTGATAACTTTAAATAATTAAGCCTTGTTGTAGCAATAATAATTCACTTCTAAAAATGGTTATTAAATAGTATAGTTATAAATACGTTTATTAATATTCAAATTGTTTAGGAAGAATGAATTACTCTTTTGTTAATCAAATTAATTAGAACTTCTTTAATATCGTCTTTAATAAACTAAGTTGTTAATATGTAGTTAAGTTTAACAAAAATGCGAATTTTAATTATTTTGCGTAAATTAGGCATTTAGGTACGATTTGAGTTTTCAATAATACAAGAATGGTTTCTTCAAGTTCATCAAATCTCCCAATATAGATGTAAATAATTAAGGTTGATTATGGTTTCGAAAAATAGTTGTAAATAGTTAATATCATGGGTTTAAGTTAAAAAATAGTAAAAAAAAAGTTAAAAATATGAGTCTAAATTAGTTATAAGATTGGTTTAGTTTGTACAGATATTAGTTGTTGGTTTTGCACTTTTATTTTTAGTTTTAATTTAAGTACTGGTTATTTTAAAAAATAAAAAAAAAAATATTTCCAAATGTAGCAAATAAAATATTTTTCTTTAAGTATGTAATCAATTAGGATTTTTGTTGTTTTAAAAAAACGAATTTAAATAAAAATTACAATTGATTTGTGATTTCTGTTTTTTTTTTTTACTTAGTTTTAAATAATTGGGAATAAATAATTTTATCATACAAACTTTAATATTGTTATAATTTTGATAGTTTTTGAATAAATGATTTTATTGGTTTTTCTTTTTATATATTCAAGTTTTTAATATTATTCTAAATTAGCTTTTTTATTATTAAGTTGTGAAATTTCGTATTTAATAAAATAATAAAATAATAAAATAATAAATAAAACAATTTCGAAAAAAAAATTGTTTAAACATAGATTAAAATCTGTTTCATTAAGTTTTTTTTTTTTGTCATAAATAAGATAAGTATTGCATTTTTAATTTCTAAATTATTTATGAGATTTCTTTATTTATAAAAACTAAAAAATAGGAAATGTAGTCATTTTAGGATTATATTGTTAATAAAAGTGAGACGAGCCTCGCCGCACTAAATACACAATTGCGGGGCCCTCAATTAATTGTAATGAAAATCTTAGACTCGGAAGAACCGTTTAGTAAATTTCACGGTCTTTCCCAAAGTTAATCAACACGATAGACTCTTTAGGGCACGATTTTAATATACTTTCCTATGAATGAGTGTGCACTTGGTGCGACTCAAATCCAAATCTCGGCAAAGCTGAAATACACCGAAAGTCATAGGCGTACTGGTTGCGGTATGACTCGAGGCGTGTTTTCGCAATGCCGCAAATTCCCTAAAAACAATACTTAATGTAAAAAGCACATTATGTTGTTAAAATCTACAATTGAGTCAAACAAAAAGTCAAGAACGACAGTGGAGCGACCGTGCTAAAACCACGGAATCCGGGAGTGCCTAACACCTTCTCCCGGGTTAACGGAGTTCCTTATCCAGATCTCTGCTTCGCAGACATTTATAAGAGTCAAAATTCCTCGGATTCGGGATTAACCGGTGACTTGGGACACCATTGTCATTCCCAAGTGGCGACTCCGATTAATCTCTAATAAAATCCCGAACCGATTGTCCTTTAATTGGAAAAACTCCTTCCCTTACGTTATTTTATCCTTCTTGGGTAATTGAACGTCGGGGTATACCCTACAAGTGTATTTATGCGCTTTTAAGTGTGTGGGGTAGTAAAAAGGGAGGTGTGACAGCTCTGGCGACTCTGCTGGGGACCCCAACCCCGAACTTTGGTTTCAGGGTTTAAGAACTCGAGCTCTTTAGAATTGCCGTTCGCGTTATTGTTTGACTTCGTTATATGATTTGAACAACATGCTATGTGCTTTATCGCTTTGATATTATATGGATTGTATATAAAATTGTGCCGAAAACCTTTCTCTCTTCACCTCCGGGATGTGCTTACTGGTTGAGACTCCCCTTTCTGTTAAAGTCACCTTAAATTAAGAAAACAGAGGCCGGATAAGTTACAAAGCCGATTGACTCCGCGGGTCACCGCTACGTAGCCCCCTCCTCGATTCGAGTTGTCCGCTCGGGTACACGGTCTAGCACTCTATGAAACCGTAAGATTTTTGAACATAGGTCTAGGACGATTATTTGCATCATATTTGACTTAGGAGACTCAACACAGGGGTTGGGTCCGTCTAGGACAGGTGACCCGGTATTGAAAAAGACCGAGCATGTTATGTGTTGCATTTTATTGTCCTTGATCGTTATGCGGACCGGCGGAAATCCCGAGGATAGAAAAATTGTTGAAAAGAAAAAAAGAGAGAGAGGAAAATAAGATTTATAGAAAATAGGTACCTGGAAAATTTGAAAATTAGAAAAAGAAAGGGTGGATCAAGTTTTGTTGAAATAATTGGTCAAATAATCTGACCGAACTACGCAGGTTTGATTCTCGCCATTAGGTGGGATACGTAGGCAACCCTCATCGGGTCCAACCACCCCTTTTAAAAAATCAAAAAAAAATGTGTGTTTAATTTTGTCAATAAAATCGAAGTGACGCTGTTTTTGAAAATAGACGAATGTTCCGAAAGGACGCCGGAAGGCTATTTTTTGCAAAAATAGCCACTTTGAATCATTTTTAATAATTTGCGGGCACAGCCTTGAAATATTCCTTGTGGAAATGTTGCAAGGCCAAAGCCTCAAAATCAAGTCCGGGTTCACACCCGTTTTGCAAAAATAACCAAAAAATGTCAAAATTTTGATTTTTGTTATAAGTAAATCGGGTGATGCTATTCTTGCTTAAGATAAGCCGAATGTCCCGCAAAAGGACGCCGGAAGGCCGTTTTAGCAAGAATAGCCACTTTGAGTCATTTTAAATAATTTACGGGCATAGCCTTGAAATATTCCCTCGCGGAAACGTTGAAAGGCCGTATCCGCAAAATCAAGTTTAAGTCATCGCTCAACTTCTCAAAAAATAACCATTTTATCAAATAAGCCATTACATGGCCCGTGTTTGCATAAATAGCCACATTTGGCATTTTAACTTCCTCAGTCTTGTGTTGGTCTGTGTCGGTGCTGAACGATGCCCCATAGGTCCCAGGATGAGGAATTTTTGATTTTGTATTTTTCTTAAATAAAATTGTGCAAAAAGAGCCACTTTGTCTAAATAAGCCATTACATGGCCAATTTATGAAAAATAGTCTTATGTTGGTTTATGGTGATGCCAAACGATGCCCCATGAGCCACAGGATAAAAAAAAAAAAAAATTTTATTTTTCTTAAACAACATTTTGCAAAAAATAATCGTTTTGTCAAATAAGCCATTATGTGGCCAATTTTTGAAATAGTCATAATTGACACCAAAAATATTCTTATTCTCGTAGAAATCTCCTACACAAGTTTGTATTTGGAGTCAGCTTCTATCATTTTTCTTCAAAAAAAAAAAAGAAAAAAAAAGAAAAAAAAAAGAAAAAAGAATATTCAAAAAAAAAATAATAATCAAATAAACATCTCTTTATTTCTTGCATTAATTTGCAAGAACTACGCTCGGTCTGATTCATGCCGGGTCATGATACGTAGGCAATCCACATAGGATTCGACCATTTCCATAACCAAAAAAAAAAAAAAAATGAAAAACTACAAAAAAGAAAAAAAGAAGAAAATGAAAAAACCACAAAAAGGGAAAAAGAAAAGAAAATAGCAAAAAAAAAAACAAAGGAAATCAATAAGTGGAATACCTTAACGCTAACCCGGTGGTTTCGTTTTGTTAATCCAGAAAGTCGAGGTGGTTGGTTGTGGTAAATTGGAAAGCAAGATCCAAGGAAAATGATAACCGGCATCGAAGCTGTTATGGGTGCTCAAGAGACTCAGGGTCAGTGGTTGAGGAAAACAGAACATGGAAACAACAAATGACCAAAATGCGTCAAGCATGAGCCAATGGCCAAGGACAGTCTTCTCAAGAGTCATAGTTTGATATACAACAAGAACAGTACCACTCTCCCGAGTACCACTCTCCCGAGTACCACTCATACTCAAACATTGAGAAGCCTACCCGAAAGAAGGTACAGGAAGAAATGGCCCAAAGATTGCAGAGATTAGAGCAACGGCTGAAAAACACGCAAGAAGTGGCTAGGATGCCATGCTTGTCAATTGGGAAGGCGCTCCGTCTCTTGGAGTTTTGGTGGTATATTTTGGTGTCATCTCTTTTGCCCGGGTTATTTCAGGGTTGTAATCCGGACGTTGTCTTGAGAGTCAAAACCCTTCTATCTTTCCACTTTGCTTTGTTTAGTAATAAATTTGTTTAGTTCTGTCTAGGTTTGTAATTCTAGTCTAGTCTGCTCGTTTTGTTGTTCATCTTGTTGTTTCAACCCATCAGTCTAATACAACTCTTTGTTTCCCGTCATTTCTAGTCATTCCATTTCTTATCACTTTACAATTCTTCTCGTACTGATTTTAGCAACATGACTTGCACACAATTCTCGGCCTGTTTTTAAAAGTCAATTTAGCAATGAAACAATGTTAAAGATGTAATGATACTCGGAAGAAATATTGGAATACTGTGAAGCCGGAATCAAGTGAATACTAGGGAAAGCGTAACATAAAGAAATGCCTTGGAAATGCATCACGGTTTAAAGCCAAAGGCAAAAATACCCCAAAGCTAAAGGAACCATTCGTGGTATCAGGATTGTTGCCCAATGGCACTGAGAATCGTCAAATACATAAGGCAAATATGTGAATCAATCAAAGGTGTTTTACCGTGTAGTTTGTACTTGGTAGGTTTTGAAGATTGGAATGACGAAGGCATTTTTTTCGGCTATCCAAACACTTCGTCCATTGATACCCCTTTGAGCCATATTATATTTTCTTTCACATCCCTCTTTCGGAATCAACAACAAAATTAAGGATTAAGCGGGTAAATCAAATGGAGAAAAAAAAGAGAAGAAAAAGAAAAGAAAAAAAATGCAATACAAGAAAGAAAATCGGGAGAAGTCAAATCGCAACAAGGAAGCGATCTCATGATCTGAACTACGTCTGACTTGATCCCGAAAGGGTACGTAGGCAGCCTCACTGAGGTTCAGTCACAATAAAAGAAAAATCCAAAAAAAATCCCCCAAGAAGGAAACTGGGGCAGAAGTTATGATTGTTGAAGAAATAAGATTCCGAAAGTTGTAATATTTAAACCACATTGAAATAATTTTGAGCCTTTATATCCTTTTTTTTCTATACCCCATCCAAAAGCCTGCATTACAGTCCAAAGGAAGACCTTCCGATTAATCTTCAAGAAATGCCGAGTCAAGCAAATAAAGGTGAATCACATCAGGGGCAACACTCCAATCCAAACAAAGGAGAATGAAGAATTCTAGATGATGAGAACTACCACGAAATTCCAAGATGAGAGAAATCAAAATGAGAGAGTCTTATCGGTGAAAACCCTCACGGGCACAGTAAGGCGATAGTGAGTTGAGAGACAAATCAAATGCGAGAGGCTTGATGGTGAAAACCCTATGGGCACTACAAGTCGATTCAGGAAATGATATGCTGAAGACCAGTTTCACGGCAGAAATTGCATCAAGAGTTGAGCATCAGATTTGCTATACAGAGAAGGCTAAAAGTGCATGTCAAGGTCGCTAGAGTCAGTTTTCTGTAGGTTTCTTGTTAGGAGTTGTATTTTCCCTTCTCTCTATTCTTCACACCTTGTTTTACCCTCCCTCTTAGCGAGTCAGTCGGGTCATAACAAGTATAGAAATGATTTCAAAATTTGCCACCAAGCTTTCCAATTGCACAAGATGGGATTTAGCCAACACGACAATTGTCGTAAGTCAGGGAAAGACAAGGCCAGTGATTTAAGCCAAAAGAGCAACATGTGCAATGAAGTGGGTAACAATTAAAATGTTTGGGGATCATGAAAGACACAAAGATCGGCAAAGTGCCAACTTAGGGAAAATATAACAAATGGAAGTACGGGGTTCGAACAGAGAGGAGGTATATCTTCTGACAAAAGAAAGAGGCGGTCAAGAAACACCCAAGGTTATCAAATAAAATCATTAAAGGAATCATAGACTGCAAGATCAGATTTTGTGAGATCCATCAATAAAGGAACAGTATACATGCAGTAAGGAAGACGGATTTTTGGATAGTCGGTGAACAGGAAAGGCATTCAAGAGGAAAACAATCGCCATCAAAGTTCAAGGCCACAACCAACCACCACATTTAAACTAACATATTTTTCTTTGCTTTGAAACGGGGGCATAAATGTTATTGGACCGATGGAGCCAACAACTTTCAATGGGCATAAGCTCATTTTGGTTGCGATTGGTTACTTTACCACATTGGGCCAAGGCAAAGGGCAAATTTGCGCCAAACTAGCAAGGAGCATTTGTGGTATCACGGGTGTTGTCCAATGGGGCATTATATTTGACAGATGTTGAAGGAAAGTGCGTAGAGACTGCTATCAATTCAGATGCGGTCAAAAGATACTATGTATGATTCCTTTTCAATTGTATGTTTGTATTTTGTTGTGATTTTGGAATTGAAATGATGAAGGCATTTTATTCTCTATCCAAACACTTTATCCATTGATAACCCTTTTGAGCCTTAATGAATGAATTCTTTCATATCCCTCTCTCGGAATCGCTCTAGTGCAACAAGATCGAAATTGCCAGAATGGAAAATGAAATGATGGAAAAATGAAAAAATGATGAAAAAAAAAATGAAATGAAAATGAAAAAATGAAATGAAAAAAATGAATGAAAAAAAAGAAAAAGACAAAAATCGGGAAAAAGTCAAAAAGAAATTCATCTAACTTATG